>PVIA01000432.1:314370-451706 GCA_004024845.1 Tonatia bakeri
CCCCCCCCCCCCCCCCCCCCCCCCCCCCCCCCCCCGCACCTAGACCTCTCCCTCGGATGGAGGGAGTCCCGCCCGGGGCTGGGAGGCCTTGAACGCCAAACCTTGGCTTTCACTCCTCCGGGCAACAGCAGCAGCTTCCGCACCCCCTGTTCCTGTGCCCCCCGACCCTGAGAGGGGGGCGGCTTCAGTTCCCTGGGGAGGTCACCCTCTGTGGGCCAGCTGCACATTTCTATCCATTTTCATAAGGAAGTATTTTTATTTCCTCCAATGGGATTTTTATTTTGAGAATAGAAACAAAGTGGCCCCATTGTTTTCTCCCAGTTGTAGGTCCTCAAGGCCGGCGTGACAAATCCTAGGGACAATGTGAAGTGATGATGTAATCGTGCCTGTCTCCGTGGAAGGGAAGTCAGTGAAATTACTAGCTTGGACCACAGAAATAATTGCTACGGAAGCACAGCACGACAGCAGCTAACGCAGGGAACAGTTGTCTCCGCTCTCAGAGAACAGCGGATTGAGAAGGCAATCATCTGAGCTAACTATAACCCACTTCAGATACCTGCGGAAAGACTCACTTCCTCCAGGAGAAGGCACTCAGCAGCCACTCGCTACAATGTAGCAAGCAGGTAGCAGGAGTGGGCAGAGTCTGGAATGAGAGCAAGAATTAAACAAATCTTCTGGCTGACATTAAAAAATGGTTACAGTTCGTTACAATTACAAGCGTGTAGAGGGAAAAGGAGGTACAGAGGAAGCCTACCCAGTCGGAAAACAAAAGAATAACATCTCTTCACCACCACGTGCAGTCTGTGCCCAGCTGTCAGGTCCACTCCGTCTATTAAGGAGGTGGACGGACTCGGAGGGTCAGGACTGAGAGGGAGGCAGGGGGAGCTCTCATCCACCACCGTCCTCCCCTGTCTCCCCAGGACACTCCCCCTCAGACAGTCCCCTCGCTCTGGGGGCCAGTGGGAAAGCAGGATAAATGCAGAGCCTGGGGTAGTGGGGGCACGTAGAGTCCCAGCTTGCAGCTGTCCACGGAAGGGTCATATCAACTCGGTAATTGATCACCAAAAAGGGTTTATTCGGGGCAGGGGGTGGAGAAAATGCTGCACCCCAGTGCATGCCAACAGGCGGGCAGGAGCACCCTCGGGCTGGCGTGCAAGCGCGGAGGACAGCTGGAAGCTGAAGTACAGGCAGAGAGGAGAGGGGGGTGTGCCCAGGACGACGCGGACGATGGAGGAGGAGGCAGAGGCCGGCTCGCACCCCCCCGCCCCAGTTGTCCGGGTGGGAAAGAATAGGGACCTTCCTTGCTGTTTCAAAAGTATGCCTACCGATGTGTGATGTAAAAGTCAGGGTTCCTGAGGTACAGTTCGCCTTTTCAAGGGTACAGTTGGATGAATTTGACTTATATATACAGCCATGTAACCACCCCCACTATCAGACTATTTTTGGTAGGGGTGAATCATGTCTCCTTTAGGGAAGGAGTAAAGCCTTCTTCCTCTTGGTCTTCCAGGGGTCCCTGGAAGTCTGACTCAAAAAAACTCACCTAGATTAACAGAAGAAAACAAAGGGTATTCAAGCGTGGGCACACCACAGGGGAGAGGGTTCAGTGGAGAGTAAGTCAAAGAGCTTGGGGCTCTACTGCGTTCTAACAAGGAATTCCTAGAAGCAGAGGAGACAAAGAGGCAGGGTTTGGGGTTGCTAGGCACAGCACACTGCTGGGAAGGTCACTGCAGGCTGGGGTGGGGAGACAAGGGTTGCTCCAGGAAGATTCCTTCTGTAGAACCCTCCCTCTGGGTGCCACCCCATCTCCGGTCCCAAGGTCCTCGCTCTGGTCCTGGTACACCTGGGGGAGGGAGATGCCCTCGTGGGGGGGGGGAGTTTGGGTTCTGCGTTCCTGCAGGTGGCAGCGGAAGGGTAGGGAGGCCACCCTATGTCTGCCTTTTCTTAATTGCTTTATCTCAAAGTTACTCTTAACACCAGAATGGCGTATTCTGGGGTGGCATCCTCCCAGGGGTGTCCAACTTTTGGGTGTCTCTGGGCCACACTGGAAGAAGAGCTGTCTTGGGCCACAGATTAAATACATCGCGGCACGTAATCACAAAAAAATCTCATTATGTTTAAGTACATTTATGATTTTGTGTTGGGCCACATTCATAGCCACTTTGGGCAGCACACGGTCCGCAGGCCACAATTTGAGGGGCTGTAACCCGTCAAACCCATAGGTTGAAATTCTAACCTGAGGACCTCAGAATGTCACTTTATTTGAAAACACAGTCACTACAGATGCAGTTAATGAGGTAGGATGAGGTTCTGCGGGAGTAGTGGGGGCCCCACACCAATGCGACTGGTGCTCCTACGGAGCAAACAGGCAAGCAAAATAGAACCAGAGACATGGAAGTAAAGAACAAACTGGCAGTGGCCAGAGGGGAGGGGGCGGTGACAGGGGAAAGAAGGGGAAGGTCATCAAGGAACATGTATACAGGACCCATAGACAAAGCCAAAGAGGGGAAGGATTAAGGGTGGGAGGTAGGGCAGGGGAAAGTGGTGGCAGGAAAATGGAGATAACTGTAATTGAACAACAATAAAAAGAAAAGAAAGGAAAGAAAAGAGAAAAGAAAAGAAAAGAAAAGAGAAGAGAAGAGAAGAGAAGAGAAGAGAAGAGAAGAGAAAAGGAAAAGAAAAGAAAAGAAAAGAAAAGAAAAGAAAAGAAAAGAAAAGAAAAGAAAAGAAAAGAAAAGAAAAGAAAAGAAAAGAAAAGAGACCCTGGCTGGTGTAGCTTAGTGGATTGAGTGCGGGCTGTGAACCAAAGGGTCACCAGTTCAATTCCTAGTCAGGGCACATGCCTGGGTTGTGGGTCAGGTCCCCATTGCAGGCCACATGAGAGGCAACCACACATTGATGTTTCTCTCCCTCTCTTTCTCCTTCCCTTCCTCTCTGTCTAAAAATAAAAAAAGAAAAGAAAAGAAAAGCAATAGGAGATTTCAACACACACACACACACACACAAAGAGAATGCCATGTGAAGACAGAGGCTGAGATCGGGGAGAGGCAGCAGCTACGAGTAATACCTGAGACCTCAAGTGACCCACCAGAAGCCACGGGAGAGCTGGTTCCCCTTCCCAGCTCTCAAAAGGAGCCCTCCCTGCCCACACATGGCTCTCAGGCTTCTACCCCTTCTAGCCTCCAAAACCATGAGAGTATGCATCCGTTACTTAGGCCACTCAATTTGTGGCACTTTGTCATAGCAGTCCTAAACAACTGATACAATTGCCACTGCCCCAAAAGTACCCGCAGCCCCTTTGTCGTCAGGTTCTGCCCGTTCCTGGCCGTGGTCACAACTGAACTGACTCTTGCCCTGTGGTTTTCCCTCATCCACGTGACCATAGACACAGTGCTGGCAAAGGTGAGGGGGAATGCTCGGCCTTCCCTAGGTTTTCTGGCTTGTAAGAAGAAGGAGAAGGAGAAAAGGAGAAGGAGGAAGAGGAGGAGGAGGAGAAGAACCCTCTGACAGCCAGGCAATTTGGTTAGCATGCCAGTCTGCACTAAGAAATGGAACCCGGGACTGCACAGAGGGGACAGGTGATTACCATGGAGACGGGCAAACGAGTGTCTGGTGGACACATGTCGCTGTGCCCCATGGAGACAGGGGGACACAGCGCCAGCTTTGGTCTCTGCACCCCGCCGAGCTCCCCTGCCTTGATGTCCCACATTCTCCGCAGCTGTCTCCGGTGACGGCGCCCTTCTGGACCTGGCCCTTTATCGAAATTCTTTTATGCAGACACCAGGCAGCTAAACAGCTTTCCCTGCGCCCTTGGGCCTCTGTGGTCTTCACCCCACATCATCCACAGGCCCGGGGGTCAGGTTCCGGGAGGTCTCCCACCGAGCCTGAAAGAGAATCATGTGGGATGCAGTGACCTTTTATACTCGACTTCACCCATGCAGCTGAATGGTGTGACTGCACGTGTCAGCCGCAATTTCCTTGTTATCCCTGCATGGTGCTCCTTGTCCAAATGACCCCAAATTGTCTAATTATCCACCAGTGGGTGGACATTTGGGTAATTTCCACTTGGGGGCTTTGCGAAAAAATCTGATATCAATATTTACATGTGCGCCACTTTTGAGGTTTTCACTCTTCAGAATCATTATTTCTTCCTAACGGCAGTGTTCTAGGCAGTGGGACGGGAGTGGTCCTGCACATCAGGGCAGGGTGGGCCTGGGGACAGCCAGGGCAGCTGATGGATGGTGGCAAAGGCTCGGAGAGTCCCCTTCGGCCCCCTTCTGCCTTGGGACTACGTTCGGTTTCAAAGGCAGTGTTACAGTCTGACTCCTACCTTTTATCCCTTCTTTTTTCTTTTTCTATCTGACATCTTATTTCAATGCACTTGTTCAAAATTACATCGGCTGCAAAATGGCAGGAAGAAAAGACCAAATCTCTTTTGGATTTAAATTTGGAACGAAGTGGGGCTTTTGTTTAAACTCAACAGAAGCAGTTAACACAGGAATAGATACCTTAAAGATGTTTTGTTGTCGTGCTGCTGGGTGATTCCTGATTCGGAGCACGTAAATGAGTTGTATTCATTCAAATGCCGAAACTAATTTCTGGTGTAAATGAGGTACTTAGGGAAATTGTATTAACCATTTAAGAGCCATGGAAACTCTTCAAACAAAATAGAGACAGACTCACAGATACAGAGAAGAGACTGGGGGTCAGAGGAGAGGGGTGTTGGGGGCTGCGTGGGAAAGGTGAAAGGATTAGGAAGTACAAACAGTCCCCAGGATGTAAAGTCCAGCATAAGAATAGTCAGTAATATTGTTATAACTGTGTATGGTGCCAGGTGGGGGAGAGTCTGTAAATTATGTGATTGGGTATCTACTATGCTGTATACCTGAAATTAATTCAGAGTAATGGAAAGCAAACTGTAATTGAAAAGTAAAAATAAAAAATAAAAATATGAAAGAGTCCTCTTGGTTTTTACCTTTAACGAATATTCCATTTTCCTTTCCTTATTCAGGTGTAAATAACTGTAATTGCTGGTTTTCATAAGAATTACAACAGATCAAATATCTACAATTTGACAAGAGGATAAAAATTACAAGTGCTTTTCACTAATTCAACAAACATGGAAAACGTTTTTTAAAGAATTTTATTTACCCATTTCCAAAGAGAGGGGAAGGGAGGGAGAAAGAGAAGGAAACATCAATGTGTGGTTGCCTCTTGTGCACCCCCTACTGGGGACCTGGCCCACAACCCAGGCCTGTGGCCTGACTAGGAATCGAACTGGGAACCCTTTGGTTCACAGGGCAGCACTCAATCTACTGAGCCACACCAGCCAGGGAAGAAATTGTTTTTTTAATAAAAGAATTACGGCAGAATCCATGGCATAGGGAAGTCATGTGACTTGCCAGATAAGAGAGGCAGTACTGGTGTCCTTGTCAGGAAGGTCCTGGACATTGTGGTTAGTGGCTTGGAGACCCCTTAGGCCCCACATCACTCCTGGTTCCTCCCCAGGAAGGGCTGCCATGTTCAGCTGACAAAAGTACGGAATATCCAGTTAAATTCGAATTTCAGATAAACAATTATTTTTTTATTAGGAGTACGTCCCAGGCAATGTTTAGAACATATGAGGTCTGTTTGGAAAGAGTCCAGCCATTGTTAATGTAACGAGAATGGTTTGCCTGACATCGATGTCACCTGGTAGCCGAGGAGAGTGGACTGGAATGTTCATGTGGGGGCAATGAGGACTTCACTGTACTGGTCAGTGGGGGCAGTAGAGGCTGTTGAGTGAGCCTGTGTACTGTGTGGTTGTCACATTCAGAACGACTGAGTGAGTAGAACAACAAATCTGCATCAAATTTTGCATTAAGCTTAAACATTCCTTCATGGAAACTAATTGGATGACTCAGAAGGCCGCAGCTGTGGGCAGCTGGTGATTGGCAGCTTTCTGACAACACACCCATTCACACATCACATGTCATGCAGTTTTTGGTGAAACATCAAATCACCCAGGTGACTCAGCACCCACTACAGCCCAGATTTGGCACCCTATGACTTCTGGCTTTTCCCAAAACTAAAATCCCCTTCGAAAGGGAAGAGATTTCAGACCATTGATGAGATTCAGGAAAATACGACGGGGCAGCTGATGGCAACTGGGAGAACTGTGTGAGGTACCAAGGTGTCTAGTTTGAAGGGGACTGAGGCATCATTGTCCTTTTTATAATGTTTCTTGTATCTTCCTCGATAAATGTCCCTATTTTTTCATAGTACATGGCTGGATACCTTCTGGAGGGAGCTTATACTCATATTTTAAACGTTATTCATTGTTTATACAAAAATAAAATGTTTTTAAAAAATATAAAAAGTTTAATGCTGCCTTGAATCTTATCTGGCAGACCTAACCCCAGGGCCAGTGAAGAGAAAGCTCTGAGGTTTAAAACTATTCAGTCCATACCTGTTACTTTCTCTGCAAAGCAACAGAAGCTAAAGAGTATTTTTACCCTTTGTGCTACCATTTCTATCATATGAAATGATTTGCAAATATATGACTCGGGAGCTGTAGTTCTAGACTCTTCCCATCTGCATTCTTACCATCAGGTGCCAGTAACTTCCCTCCTTGCTCTGAGGGGCAGGGGGGCTGGGGGCGCGGAGGGGTACCTACTTATGTCTACATGCGTGTGTAGGTGTGGAAGACCAGGACATGCCACCCAGACATGCCTCTTTGGCATACAGACTATCTTAAGTTGATTATTTTGAGAAATAGCAGATGCAGGAAAAGCACCGAAAAGAGAAATTTCAGTAACTTTCTCCTTCTGTAAGGGAAAATTACATTTATATAGGAAACCACCATTTGTAAAGTGTCTCCCACTCTGCCCCAGAAAGAGGAGACGCTGAATCACAGATTCAATGGAGAAGCCAGAGGGTTCAGTCTGTGTGACAAACCTTATGTTTGTTTGGCTCCTTTTTCTGGTTGCCTACCCACAGCTTTTCTCCCCAACCCTTGCCTCCTCCTCCTCCTTCTCCTCCTCCTCCTCTTCTTCTGTTAACATTAGTCTCTTTTATTTCTTTTTATCCTTTAAAAAAATGCACGTTTTATACAGTTGACCTCAGACTGAACATATAACGTTATACAATGACTATTCTTCCTTATTAAATTACAAGCATTTCCCTCAGCGTTTATTATTTTTTCCATGACAGTTTACATTCACTATTACTCTGTATTAGTTCCAGAGACACCGCAGAGTGGTCTGAGTGTCTCCCTTTGTTTTCACTGAAGACGGCATTCAAGCTCACGTCCTAGCCACCTTTTTGAGCTTAATCATCCCTGAGTTTCTCCCGTGCACATGAGATATGCATTCTGATGCATTTCTGTTGATTTCTTTTCTTGTTAGTCTGCATTTGGTCATAGGGGCCTAAGCAAAGAACCTAGAAGGGAAGAGGGAAACAACGCTTCCCTGCCCTCCACCTGTGTAGAAAGGTTGTGTGTGCTCTCGTGCACCGCCTTGGCAGGGGAGGAGGGGAAGAAGACACTCCACGGCCATTGCAAACCGTGTTATTTGGGGTCAGATGCTAGACTGCTCCGTTTTCTCAGCCATAGAATAGAGAATTGCTTCATAAAGCTTTTGAAGCCTCAAATAAGATAATATTTTTGAAAGGACTTGATAAACCATGAAATAAGATTCAGCACAATGTAGTGGCAAGTGTGTGGGCTTTGGCATCAAATTAGACACAGAATGAATCTCAGCTCAGAGACATGTCAGCTTAGTGAGTTATTAAAATCTCTGAATTAGTTTCCTCGTCTGTGAAGGAGGGTTAGCCATGTCTCCCTCCAAAGCTGTTATCAGGACTCACAGAAACAATGTAGAAAGTGTTACAGGAACAAAGGAGGCACCATAGAAAGCACGTGAGCCCGTGACGGGTTAAAGTTTTGGAACTTTGGGTAGAATAAAATTCATTCTCCTTTCTTGCTGTAGATTACTGAGTACCTATGATTTGATTTTAATCAGATCAGGGTCTGATTCTATTCTTTAAAAGTAATTAAAGGCTGCATAGATTTTTTTTTAATTTGCTGCCCAGATTGCAGGTTCTGAAGCTCTCATTAATGATTTAAGGAGCTACTTAGAATATATTAAAGTAGCTGGTTTAAATAATTTACAGTCTGCTTAGGTTAGCCTCCCACACGCAGGATGGGAAGCCACCCCTATTCTCTTCCTGGGAGATCTGAGGCTGAGGGTGTTTGATTTGAATAAATTAAATAGAAAAAAAAACCCAGTCTCCATTAATTTGCAATGAGTAATTTATTTGGTAACATCTATTATTAATTGCTACTTGCAACTGGATTAAATATGTAAACATATCGCTGCCTTGGAGTGCATCAGAATGGCAGAACTGAGTTGGAAACTGGTTTCCGGTCAAGTGCAATACACAGGTATCTCCAAATGAACTTGACTTAGCCTTAACTACCAAGTGAACTACACAACACAGTTACATTGTGTTCCATTGAATTGTCACACTGAAGACAACTTTCACCATTTATTAGCCCATCCTCCTGCATCCCAAATCCCTTAAAAAAAGAAATTTTAAAAATAGATTAGTAACGTATGTGAGAAAGGCATTTTTTTTCCAGCAGACTCTACTAGAAAATGCAATATTAAAAAGAATCATATCTGCCTTGTGTCTAATAAATAGTTTCCTTTTCAGGGTCAAATTTCATGATCACTCAACCATTTTAGTTAGATTTTTTTCTTTTTTGAGTTGGCCTTTATCCGCTGGAACGAAGCTATGGAAACACGCCCACACTGAGCTCTGACCCTGGACGTGAAGGGGTCGGCACACAGGCGGCCCCATCAGGGAACCTCACCTGAAGGGCGTGGAGAGCCGGGGGTGCGTGGCCACCTACATCCCGCCAGGGACTGCAGGTTCCAGCCCTGAGGATGCCACCCTGTGACTTGAGTCCTCTATTCTCCTTACTCCGAGTCCCGGTGTCCTGATCTAGGGAATGAGGGGAGTGAAGGGCATTCATCGGTTGTGGCAGCAAGGTGCCACAGACCGAGCAGTTTAAGCAGCAGAGACGTGCTCTCTCACTAACTCGAGGCCAGGCGGCCAAGAGCAAGGTGTGGCAGGCAGGCTTCTTTCTAGGCCTTTCCCCCGGCGGGCGGAGGGCAGCCTTCTCCCCATGTCCTTGGCTGGCCTTCTCTCTGTGTGTGCTCGTGCCCTATGTGTCCCTTCCTGCCATGCTACCAGTCACATCACGTGAGGGCGCACACCCTGGTGACCGCACTGCACTTAGCCCCCTCTGTGAAAGCCCTGTGTCGAAGGAGGACTTAGACGTGGGGATTTGGGGGAGACCCAGGTCAGCCCCTGCCAGGGCCTGACTCACCGTCTCTTCTTGGTTCCTTGGGTTCTGACCGAAAGGCAGAGCCCAGCTCACCCATTGCACTGCACCCTTCCCCGGCCCCACGGCGCCGGGGCTGATACCACTAAGCCTCTTCCCACCGAAACCTGCTGGGCTTGCACGTCATCCCCTTCAAGTCAAAGCATCAGAGAACTCTGCATTGGTCACCTGCTGTGACTCCAACAAATGACCATCTGCTCAGTGGCTTAAACCACCACATCCATCATCAGTGGGAGCTGGAGGAAAGAAGTCTGCCGTGGGTATCGGGCCACCAAAACCAGCCGCCAGCAGGGCAGGGCTCCCTTGGCGGGCCATTCCCATGCCTGCTCCAGCCTCTACGGGTTGTGTGTGTGTGTGTGTGTGTGTGTGTGTGTGTGTGCTGGCTCACGGCCCTGCCTTGGGGTTCCCAGCCGCGATGGCAGGCCCAGCCCTCCGTAAGCCGCTGCCACCTCTGGCTCCTTCTCCTGCCTCCCTCCTCCTCATAAAGACTTATGAGGACATTGGTCATTGTACTGAGTGGATTGGAAACTACATTTCCTAGGGCTGCCGGAATAAAGGGCCACAGGGCCACAGACTGGGCGGTTTAAAGAAACGGAAACACATTCTTGCATTATTTTGGAGACTGGAGTCCCAAAATGAAAGGATCGGCAGGGTCCTAGTCTGTCTGAAAGCCCTAGGGGAGGGTCCCTCCTTACCTCTTCCATTGTGTGTGTCTCTGCACTCATGTTTTTGTCTTCTTATAAACACACCAGTCGTGTCGGATTAGGACCCACCCTAGTCCAGTACGACTAAATCTAAACATGATTACAGGTCTTACTTCCAAATAAGGAAATAATTACCTTTAATTAGTTTAAAAATAATTAAAGATTCCTAGTGGACATGAATTTGGTGGGGTGGAGGTTGGGGGCACACTATTCAACCCAGTACCAAAAACTTAATTTCATCTGCAACTTGAAATCCCCTCTGTCGCATAATCTAACACATCCATGCTTCCAGTTATTAGGATACGAACAGTGGGGGCAGAGGAGGGGCATTATTCTGCCTACCACTAATCTACTGAAAACATCAGTGCCAGCTGCACCTCTGAAAAACATCAAGGAAGTCAAACAACTTAGACCCAAAAAGGCCCCCAAACAATCCAATTAAAAAATGGGCAAAAGACCTGAGTAGATGCTTCTCCAACATAAGGAAACTGAGTCCCAGTAAATTAATGACTTGTCAGACTCTGGAATCATCGCGCATGCCGGAGCACCCCCTTATTTATGGGGGACAGGATCCTGGATATTGAGTCCGTGGAGAGTGCTGACCCTCCATATACTATCATACTGCATGCACTATATGTTCTTCCTAAAAATGCATATATATGATAAAGTGTGATTTATAAAGTAGGCACAGCGAGAGATTAACAACAATAGCTAATAGTAGCATAGAACAATGATAACAACATGCCTTAATAAAAGGTATGTGAGTATGTTTCTCTGACCGTCTCTCAAAAACCCTGAATTTCCCTTTAATATTTTGGACGTGGCTGGCTGAGGGGAACTGGAAGCAGAGAGAGGGACCTGCAGGGAAGCAGGGAAGGGGACGGGTGCGGTCAGCTCTCTGTGCACCCCCGGGAGGCCAGCCAGCGTGGGAACATTTATAAACTTGGGACAATCGGCAGACAAGGTCTGTTTGCCTCTGGATTACATGTCCTTACTTATATTTGAGCAGAGCGCCCGAGGACGTTTAGGGCACAGACGGCGCTCTAATAAAACTACTGAAGTTGTTCGGTCAAGACTTTGAAGGAGCTGGACATGCCGGCTTCCGCCACCATGCGGGTCTTCCCGGCACACCCGCCTGCCTGCGCCACCCCCTGCTGCCCCCAGCCCCCGTGGACTGCTCTTTTGGAGTGTAGTCTGTGAAACACCCGGCTTCCTCGGGGAGGCGGGTTCCAGGGGCTGTGGCAGAGTGGGGTTTCAGCAGGGCTGCGCCAAGGCTTACAGTTATCCCTTCAAAGAATCCCTTGGGGGAACTGGGTGCTGAATCACTGTTTATCACTAGAGTTTCCAGTGTAAGTGTCTATTTAGAGGGCATTCGAAATCCAGGGACAAACGCACTAGGAAGGGTCTGTGACTTGACCCGGAGCGACACACAACCTCCTTCCCTTTGGGCCGTCGGCACAGAGTGCTTCTCTCTGCTCTTCTTCCCCCTCCAGCAGCTCTGCTGTGACATGAATGTCCTCACTCCCTGGCCAAGTGACACTTCGGTCCTCACCGCAGTCAGATCAAAGGATCAGGGTACCTTTGAAACGACGCCGCTGTGCCTTTGTGCAGGTGTCTGAAATGCCTTGCTGTCATAGTCTCCGGACTGTTCTCTCCGCTCAGAATTTTTCGGTGGCTTTCACTTTCCCTGAAGGAAGTTGACCCTCATAGGATGTGGCAAGCGAGACGCACCCGTCACTGAACATGCCATTCAGCCACAGTTGGCAGCTGCTCGAGTGTTAATTAGAAGACCGAACACTCTTCCGGACGGTGAGAAACTACTGAAGGTCAGAGACAGACAGACTCGATCTGTCCCGACACATTTTGCATCCTGGTAAAAAGTGTGCGTGACCTGCCTGTACTCCAGATCCATGAGAAGCCCAGAGGACTGTTGGTAAAACACATCTGATCCACTTAGGAACCTGTGATCTTCACACTAAGGGACTGAATTTGGTTTTGGTTGAAGGCAAGAAAAGAAGGAAGAAGGAAAGAAAGGAATCTGGGAAGACCCTGTAAATTCTGAAGAAGAATCAGGATAATTCTATACCAACTAACTGAAGGAAATACAAGAATTCAGAAGCAAAAATCAAATTTCTTGAATCCTAGAAACAGCCCTGAAACACTAAGAAAGACATTTCACCTTGTAGTTATTCCACACATCTTGAGTTAATTATTTTCACTCATCATATTATTAAAATGAATATCTTTCCTCCTTAGGGGAAAAATGCTATTTTCCCCCAAAGCCACCACCACAATTTCCATCAAGAAACAGTAACTTTGCTTTCTGGGTGATCATGGCTATTGAAAAAAAAGGAACTGAAGCAAATAAGTGAATATTTTTTAAAGTTATCTACAACTCAGTGGGTGCATTAGGATGGCACCCAGTGGCCACATATTAAACTTATTCTGGGGTCATTGACAGAAATGGTACATTCATGACTTTGGACGTCATTAAACACCTGGACCGGGTAGAGCCCCTCTATGAAAATTTCCCCCAATGTCTCAATCCATATCAGCAAAATGGCACATCCTTTCTTTCTGGGCCACAGTCTACCTAAGAGCAATTAGGTGGACAGACAGATAGTAACACTAATTACGTGTATTGCAATACCTGGAATCACTGTCTACGGTGAGATGTTCCAATGACAGTAGAGAGTTATTCCGACTTCTGTCCCCTGGGCCTAAAGTGGAGCCCAGTACATAATAAATATTTTAACTGTTAGGTCATTTGCTTTTTAAGCATCCAGTGAAATAAATGATTAAACATAGTCGGTGTGATAATAACTATGAAGGTGTCCCTTAAATTAATTATCTTGTAAAAGTGAAATCATCTTTTAGAGCCTAAAATATAACACTCACAAAATCTTCTGAGATATTTTATTTTCACATTTTAACACAATGGCTAAAAATTCCAAGCACATCGAATGACAGCTTGTTTTTATTCCGAAGATTTAAACTCCAAAAGCAGAGGGTCTCCATTCCTTGTGCGCAGGAGGCTTTAGCTGCAGCAGGGCATCGTTGTTGGAATAATGAAAAACACTTCAACCATATCAAAAGTCTTATATGAATTAAAGTTGTGAAAACCAAAAAAACTCCTGAAATTTTTATCTCTATTTACATCTAGAGAAGATAAGGTTCATTTTCTAAGGCAAAGACAAAGATAGTATTGGGAAAATAATTGAGGGATTAAAACATATATGGAGAGAAGCTGCCTAGATATAACGAAAACACAGTGAAAATGCTATATACTGTACAATCCAATACAATAGCCACCAGCTTCACGTGTCATAGAGCACTTGAAATGTGGGTGGTCCAAAATGAGCTGTGCCATCAGCACAAAATACATACATTTTGCAGACAGTGGTATCGGGCCCAGGTTCAGCTGCCTGCCACTTGAAAGCCAGTGACTGAAAGACAAGAGGTGATGAAAGGAAAGTAGGTTTATTGAAGAGCCAGCAGCCTGAGAAGGTGGCGGATTAATATCACAAAGACCATCTTGACAACTGGGCACAGATAGGGGTTTTTGTAAGGAGGGAAGAGGAAGGGGGGAGAAAAATGGAACCAAAATTCAAATGGATAGGGTTGAGAGTTCTCCATCGAGGGGACGAGGTGCAAGGCAGCACAGCCTGTTAAGATAACTGGTAGAAAGTCAGCCAGTCCCCCCAGAGCCAGAACGTCTGGAGGATGGAGCTGGCTCCTTCTGAAGTTAGGTCCTAGAATTCTTAAGCAAACAGGCTGTGCACCTGGAGTTACAAATTCCACTTAGTGGTCAAGCACCCCCAAACACCGGCAAGAAGGGAAGAATGTTATCACACAGCCAACAGCGATGTGTGGTCGCTTCCTTAGAACGAAATGCCTGGTGCTGACCCCACAGGCCCCCCAGAATGGATGGAGCCAGTGGGCACCCCGTACCCTCTGCACTAATGACCAAGAATAAATGAGGAGAGCTATTGAATGAGAAAAAAAACCTTCTGTGATGAAAGATGCAAAATGGTCGGTTTTGTGAGAGACTGCTTGCAAAGCCCCTAACAGAGCAGATAATTTGTTTTTCCTGGAAAATAACTCCGCACTGGCTTGTGGGGAATTCCACCTGGGGAGGCATTGGAGCATTGCTGGAAGGGGCTGGGGGCGGGTGGGGGGAGCAGAGAACAGTAGTGGATACAAACTGTGTGGCAGCCCAGTCCCCAGCTGGGGGAGCCCTGTGGTTTAGACCTGGGTGGAGCCAGACCGCTGGGACTTCCTTCCCTGCCGGCTGCATAAGTAGACAATGACACTGCAGCAAAGATCTTGTTATTGCCGTCATCTTTCATCGGTTCAGATAGTGGCAGGCCCCTTATTTTCTGAGCTTCAGGCCCTGATGGCTCCAAATAAAGAAAGAAAGGGGTTGTCATTTTTAACTGAATCCTTTGAATCTGACGAGAGGAGAATATGTCACGCAGTTGCGATCTTCGCACTGTGATTCCTGCGGTGGTTCTGAGAGTTGGCAGGGACTTTATTGCGGGTCATTCCTTTCGTAGGCTCGCCGCTGTCGTCCAAAGGCCCCGCGACGGAAGGGTGCCGCCTCTCCACTCGTGTGCTCACCTGCTGCACCGCACGGCCACTGTGGCAGCGGCGGCTTTACCCAGTCTTGTCATCAGAACGCAGGGACATCAGACACAGGTGCTTTCAACCTGGCACCGGGCACTCTCTCCCATTTTACGGAAACAGGAAAGACAAGTGCAGGTGTGAGAGGACACCTGTCCCTCGTCCATACAAAGGGCCAGTAAGACTGCGGAAAGAAAAGTGGCAGACTTGAAAAGACTGTGAAAACGGGAAGGGCCAGCAAGGGACGTGTCTGAAGGACCAAGGGACAAGGCCAAAGGAGGGAAGGGTGGAGGATGGGAGGAGGGGGTGGGTGGGGCGGAGAAAAGTGGTGCTGGGAGCAGGGAGACAACTGTACTTGAACAGCAATACAAAAACAAAAAAATTTAAAAATCACATCAAAACAAAAACGGAAACCAGCAGCTCTTCCTCCTCGGGACTGCATGCGCTAGAACTCAAGCCGGGATATTTCTCAAGAACGGGGACGCTTCCTCGGGCCCACAGTGGTGCGGTTGCCTCTCCCCTTCACTTTGCAGAGTCAAGGGTCAGCCTCCTGAGTCCCCACCTCCCCTGACGTCCTGGGAAACCTCAGGACTTCGCATTCCAATCTGATATCTAAAAATAGATGCGTTCCTGGGTGCAGGACCTTGAATCCGAGTGATCTGTGGTTTGGAGGCTGGGCGTTCAGTAGACCAGCAGATCTGTCGCACTGGGCGTTATAGGTGAGCACGGAACCACTTGGGGCTTCCATTTCTCCTCCTCTGTAAACTGTGAAGAGCAGGAAGGCCTCACTTGTCTACGTCACAGTAACACCTGTTCCCAGTAAAGGGGAAAACATCAAGAGGTATATAAAGGTGCACAAAAGGGAACACGTCTCTGCTGCCTCCCCGACTCCCTCCTCCTCCGTTCCCCACGCCGGCTGCCGGGAGCCTCTGCTGGAAGTCTCTCCACAGCAGTTCTCTGCTGTGTGTGTGTGTGTGTGTGTGTGTATATGTACACATATGAATGGATGAATGCAGACATGAGTGTGCATTTTTGTTTATTCCAGACAAAATTCACAGACTACTGTAGCACTTTAAACAATAAGTAAAGTTTCCCATTTCTTAGGATTCCCTCTCCTATTTAATAGTTATTCTCTTCAGCCCTCCGATGCTAACTTCCTGATTTAATTTTTTTTAAAGTATGTGTCAGTCAACTTTCATGTGGAATAGGGTTACTTTCGGGAACTAAATAAGTTTCTAGAACCACATCTCTCAAAAATCAAAATAGTACTGTGCTTCATCCCCTAACCCTAACCCTAACCCTAGCCCTAGCCCTGACCCTGACCCTGACGCTGACCCTAACCCTAGCCTTAACTGCAACCCTAACCCTAACCCTGAAGTTAGTACTAGCCCAAACCCTAACCCTAGCCCTAACCCTGACCCTGACACTGACCCCTAGCCCTGACCCTGACCCTAACCCTAACCCTAGCCCTAACTCTCAGCTACCAATTTTCTTTATTTATGCATGGTAATAATAATTTTGCTTAATTTTTCACACTGCCGATTTAGCATTTTTCCTTTAGAAAACTTTTTGCTGATTTTCTTTTAATCCTCATCCAAGGATATTTAATTGATGTTAACGAGAGAGGAAGGGTGAGAGAGATCAATAGATCGCTTCCCAGATGCACCCCGACTGGGTGCCAAACCCACAACCTTTTCTTATTATACCAGACCATGGCACAACCAACCCCCCGGCCAGGGCCTATTTTTGGTAACTATTATTCAGCGTCTTTCTAAGACCACTTCTCCAATTCTTTGACACCAACTGGGTGTCCTACAATTCACGTCAGATCTGACACTAACTGCCTGGAGCCAGCACGCACCCCACAGACAAAAGGCTCAGTCCCTCGGCACTGGCCCCACCTAGGACTCCAGCTATGAATAGGGTCCCCAGGCCACCCACACTCGTGCTTGGCTGACTACAATGTGGGGGATCCCCCACCCCCTTCCCCAGTTACAGGAATTTTCTAGACTGACTCATGGAGCACAGGGAAGCACCATGCACCTGATGACGTGTTTATTGTAAAGTGGGCGACTCTGGGGCAGCCAGATGGAAGAAATGCCCAGGGTGGGTTGTAGGAGGAGGGGGCACGGAGCACCCACGCCCTGGTCAGGGGTGCCACCCTCCCGGCCCCCGGGTGCGTTCCCCAGTCCAGGAGCAACCTGACTCGGGTTTTTATCAAAATCTCATTACACGATACCTAAGCAGGTATGATGCACTCATTGTCCGTTGGTATAACTGGCCATCCTACTGACATAGTTTTATGAGGTTGCTAACTGATTTTATTGTTTTTCTAGGTAGATTTCACATCCTCCTCGATGAGGTTTTTTCCTGTCTCCTGCCGATATCTGTGTATGTCCGTTCTTTTCCTCATTGCGTCGCGTCAGCTAGAACGCCCCACACATATTGGATGGTGACCATGGCAACGGGTCCTTTGTGCTGATTTTGAACCTAACGGGAACACACCTAACCTTTCAGCACTAAGTGCATTGCCAGTTCTGAATTTCTGGTAGAAAATTAGTTATCATGGAATCAAAGAAATTTCATTCTGTAACATGAGGGAGATTTTTTCCGTTTTGAAATCATGATAGGTATTTTATAAAATTCCTTTTAGCATCTGTTAAAAACAATTGTTTAATTGTTAACCTCTTTTAACCTGTGATATAATGAGTTACAGTGGTATTTGGTGGGGCACAAATGACCTTATTTGAAGGAATGGTACAAATGAAGACCTAAGTGGGTAGTTTGGTACAAGTTGTAGGAAAGTAGAGATAATTGACAGGTGCGTGCTGCTTTGGTGACAGGGATGCCCCCTCTCCCCCCCCACCATGGCTGTGGGAAGCCAGCCCGAGACTGAGCTCTCCTCACTGTCCCCAAGGTGTGCTGGTCAAAGAGATGCCCCATCCCAGCCAGTGTCTGGGGTCCCCGATCTGCGCAGCTGGTTACCTGCTCACCCCAGTCTTAGGTGGACTTCACCTCTTTCAGGTACTGGGAGTCTCCATGCAGTCACCCAGATGAGGGCCATTGTTGTCAGTGCCCAGTTTGTAAAGCCCGGTAGTGACTGATTCACACTTTTTCCAAAGGTAGCCCACACTCCACTGCGTTTGGCCTATTCTCCCAGTCGCCACGGTCTGGGTCCTTGCTCTTCTGAAGGGTGGTCCAGCCACCTCGTCGGCTCTGCAGCCCCATCAGTTTCTCGGCATGTTCCCTCTCCTCATGAGGCTGGTGACGAAAATATTTGTCAAAGTTCTCCAAAGCCACATCATGGAGGTCAAAGTAGTAAGACATGGACAGGTAGATGGAGGAAGTGTGAGCTCTGGGTAGAGCTGGTGGTTGATAACGGCCTCGGGTCCTGGTGGCAGTTCCGGCGCACCTGCAAGACGGACGCGGTCACCACAGCGTTGTTGGCATGGCACTGGAGCAGTGGCAGGGGCTTTGGGGGGTCCAAAGGCACTGTGAGGAGGGAGCTCGGGGCTGGACCTGGGCTGCCGGCTGGGGCGGAGGCCAAGCGCCGGTTCCGTGCAATCACTGTCGAGGCAGGAAGCCTCGGTGACTCTGGGCAAAGACCATCATCCAATGATGTGTACTATCTTTATGTTAATGTATCTTGCAATGCTTGACTAAATATCTCTTGGTCTTTTCATACACTTAATGTTTTATTTTGAGTTTTTAATTTATGTTCATAAATTAGAATGGCATAGACCTTTGTTTTCTGTTGCTAAACTACCCCAAATTTATAAAATAAGAGGTTAAAATCTCCTTCAGATACACAGTTTCTGCTCACTGGTTTCTCAGCTACACACATAGAGAAATACAGATGCAGGGTGACTGTTTAATAATTAAACCCAGGGTTACACATTCGAATTCGTACACGGACCAGAGCAATGTCGTCCACGAATGAGACAGCCCACGCCCGTGCCCGTGTGTCCTGGCAACAAGGGCAGCTCGCCGGCAGCGACGTCCTGGAACTACCGACAGCAGTGCCTCTGCTCAGCACACCACCCCCAGGTGTGCCGGACAGTGCGCTCGTCATAAAGCCTCAGCTCAGACTGAGAGAGGAAACTCATTCTCTTTGGGCCCTGATCGTGGACTTGAATCAGATGATAAATCAGATGGGTAACACCAGGTGCGCACAGAAGAAAAGTCTGGCTCCTTTTCTTAGCCAGACCCCTTTAAAAATTAGAGCGCAATTTAAAGTGGAAGAAACCAGAGGTGATTCTGAAAGACGACGAGAGCAGGCTTTTACGTACAGTGATAAAAACGAAACTCTTGGATTGCTGCTGGATGTCATAACTAGCCCCATAAACCTAGGCATGCCCGCGAATCATCGTTCTTGGCCTCCAGTGAAAACTACACTCTCCAGGTTAAAGGCATAAAGGGAGAAAGCAGGAAACTTTAGACATTTTTGGAAAACAGTAGCAAAAGCACCAAATAGCTCTTCGTTGGTACAACTTCCACACCCCATGTAACAGAAAATAAAAAACTGACTTCACAGAGCCTCTTGAGACCCCATGTCTGCTTTTGCTGGAGGTAATGAACTTGCAGCCCTTGCCTCCCTTGGGGGCGCCCACGTGGGGAAAGAGCATCAGAGAGCACTGGTAACAAAGGCAGGGGTACGACAGGGTCAGGGGGAAAAGACCCGGGTTTCAGCATCCACACACCCCCACGCACGCACTGCCACGCATGCCACAGGTCCCCTGTGCCCCCGAGTCCTTTCCTGCTCCCTAGCAGGATCCTCCTAGCCCAGATTCATGGGGGAGCCATTCTGCTGTTTTGCTGGAGTTGGACAGAGTGACGCTCTTCCATCATTAATCCAGCAGTGAGGCGTCAGCAGATTCTGTGGCCCGTGCGGCTTCTCTTCTGGACATGTGTTGAAGACTCTGAGAAATCCTGCATGAAAGGCAGAACCCGCAGGGCCCCATCTGCGCTGTGTGCCCTGCCTCTGTGGGCCACGTTCCCCACCAACACTGCCCTTCCCTGCTCCAGCGATGGATCAGTTTTCAATCAGAAGCAGCAGTTGTCTGGGCCCCATAGCCGCACGATGTGTCAGTCAGGGTACGTTGGGCTGCAGCAACAAATAGGTCCCATGGGCAATGCCTCCAATCATGAAAAGTGTCTCGTTCATGGGGTAGATCCATGTGGCTCAGCCAGCGGGAGCCATCTGCCCCACTCAGGCCTTCAGGCACCCGGCCGGGAGTGACTCTGTAGCCCCTGACACATTCTCCCACCGCGAGGTCAATGGGAAGAGGTGTAGGCATTGTCATGCCAGGCCCAGAGAAGACAAGCATCACTTGCGTGCATCTTCCGTCCACTGCAGCTCCGTCATGCGGCCACACCACACTGGAGGGGCCCCGGGAGCACGCGTGCCAGCAGGGTGCTGGGAGTCAGAGGGGCCAGTTTTGGGAAACCGCCACAGTCGCGGTGCAGCACAGAGTAAACACCGGCTACACCAACGGCCCCTGCGGACCCCACAGAGAAAGCAGACCCTCTTTCTCTACAGTTCTCCTCCCCATTTCTCATGTCAAAAACCTTACGCAGAGCTCACTCACCCCACAGGGGAAAGGGCCGGCTGGCTGTGTTTGGACGCGAGCGCCACATCTTGCGTCTCGGCGCATTCCTGCGCCAAGAAGCGCCCTGCCTTTCCCTTGCCTCCCACCTGGGAGACACACACCGGCCACATTCTAAGCATGGACAATACAGACGTCAGTGAACCCATGGTCTCCATGCCACTGACTTTCCAGAATAAAGGAGACATAACACAAACACAGTAATAAGGACATAGCCACAGGCTATTAAGTATCTTTGCATTGTAGCAACGGGGACAGCAACGCTGTCACTGGGAGGGTCCCGATTCATCGTCCTGGGCGTACACATGCCTGAATGCCTTAGAAACAAGAGAAATTGCCCTGGCTGGTGTGGCTTAGTGGATTGAGTGCCAGCATGCGAACCAAAGGGGCGCTGGTTCGATTCCCAGTCTAGGGCACATGTCTGGGTTATGGATCTGGTCCCCAGTAGGGGGCGCACAAGAGGCAACCCACACAAGGATGTTTCTCTCTCTCTCTCCCTCCCTTCCCCTCTCTCTAAAAATAAATAAAGCCCTTAGAAAAAGGAATAAAAAGAAAGAGGAGAAACTGTGGATGGCTCATTACATTTTAATCAGAAAACTAATTTTCTAATTCTATAGCCAGTGATTACAGATTAAAAATAATAATAACTCATGCCTCCAAAGGTTGGCAGAGGGAGGTGTGCTTGCGTAAGTCTCCTAGGTTTCTCTCTCTTCGCCCGTGGGAGACGGGTCTCCTGAGTGCACAAATGCCCAAAGACACAAGATGCGTCCCTCATGCTCAAACACAGCCCTGAGGTCCTCTATCCTTTGGGGGCAAGTGCTACCTACGCGGCACTCATTAAATTGCAGTCCCTTCTCTCTTCCACCTGCCTTTGTGAAATAATGGCATCGAGGTTGGAAGAAGGCCTGTGAGGAGTGCAGGGACGTGGGACTCACGAACGATTTAATCAAAGTGGGACCAAGACCCATCTGCAGCTTTACAAGGCATCTCCTTCCAAGTTCTGCTGTATTGAAATGCAGCACGAAACTCTGCATTCAACCACGAATTCTTTAGAATTTGACAAAAGGAAATGTAAAAAGATATTTTCTTCAAAGGCCTCCAGCTGGCCATCTGCCGTAATCACACGAGCCTCCAAATGGCTTTCTGCGGACGGACAATAATAGGATCTGTAAGGAGGACGGCTGTGGCGTGATCGGAGAGTGGGGGCATGGCGACCCGGCTGGGCTGCGCTCAGCGCGCAGGGATGGGAACGGCACCAGGCAGGTGCCCGGGGTCCCTGTGTGGAGGGTTGTTCCCATCCACCGGAGGGGCGGAGGGGTGGAGGGGTGGAGGGCGCACCCACACCGGAAGGATGGTGCACCAGTTGTTGCAATAATTACGAAAAGTGGGAGTTTTCAAAAGAGGTGGGGGGGCGGGGGCTGCTGCTCTGAGTCCGCGACCTCGCTGTGTCACCCACGTGACCATGTGCAGAACCTGTGGGAGGTCAGCCAGGGCTTCAGTGAAACAGGCCACGGGGAACGGAGGAACGGCCCCCCCCCCAAGCAGTGGGACCCTGTGTCTAGAAGGCTCCGGCCTTGCTAAGGACGCCGCTCTGGAGCGGGCCGCGCCCTTGCGCGTCCCAGACTGGTTGGAGTGCAAGCCGGGGTCAGGAGATGCTTACAGGAGGCGGCCTGGTGAGGTGGGCGGAACGCAGACCCCGGAAAGAAAAGGTGTAGGTCCCAAAACAGATCTGCCTCTGCCTCTCCCCCTCCCACTCCCCCAAGCGTGCCAAATAAGTCCCCTCGCTGCACCCAGTTACGCCCTCAGAGAGGGGAGCATTCCCCCCACCCCGCACCACTCCAGGCTACTGAAGGGGGCGCCTGCGAAGCCTTTGCAGAGGCCGGATGTTGTAAACATTGCTGAGTGACAGTACAGGATACACAAGACATTCCAGCAGACTTCCTGACCCCGGGCCCCATTTCTTTAGGGAGAATTGCGTGTTCATGAAGCCGCTTGAAAAAAATGAGTAAGCAGACAAAAACTGCAACATTGCTTGATAATGACATGAATGTTTCGCACTCACCTAAGACCATGTGCACACCACGTACACAAAATGAGCCCATGTGTCAGGTGCCCACTCACAGAAGTACTGAGAGAAGCCAGAGAAATGGTCCACGGGGACGGTTCTGGACAGTTCTGGTCTTAATAGACAGTTCCTGGATGAGAGGGCCAGGACTGTCTGAATTGTGACCCACCATCTAATGACCTTTAGACCTTGGGTGCGTCACTTAACTGTTCCCATCCTCAGTGTCCCAAGTAATTCAGTCACAGCTAACAGACAGCCACTGAGGGTAGAGTGAGTTCAGCAAGTGAGTCTGTTAAGTACCTGGCACGAGCTGAGTTTGTGTGCTCGGGGAACGCAGGAGGGACTCGGGTGCCATCTCTGCTCCAGTAGAGACTGTGGCCTGGACCAAGGCATCCACCAAAAGGGAAGGGGACGCCGGACATCAGAGTCCTTTGGGAATTCAGTGGCGTGAGGTCAGTGAAGCACGTGGCACGTAGCGGACACTTAACCTGCTGCCCAGTCACTGTGCCGAACTTTCAGAAATGCTCGTACGTGACAACTGGATTCACTTCAATAGGTTCAACAGGACTTGCCTGAAAGCTTGGCTGTGCTTGGAGAGGACCCTCCCATTTCAGAGGACCAGGGAATCTCTCCACTGAGAACATTCCATGAAAAATCATCCCCACTGACTGCCTTGAAGTGTGTAACTATGGGGCAGCTAATTTTTTCAGCATTCTCTCCATGCCCATGTGCAAATATGGAGTAACAGGACCCGAGTCCCCTTCTCAGGCCCTCCTTGTCAGAGCTGGCTGGACCCCATAAAGCATGATGGACCCTAATTGTTCTATGAGCCTCTATCCTCAGGGCTAGAAAATCACTGAAAGCCCCCTGAAGGCTCAGAGGCTCCGGGAACTTACGAAAGAGGACACGCCAGACCACAACGACCTCCACGAGGGGACCCTGCGCCCAAAGATGACGTCGAGACAAGCTGTGGCCTGTACAAGACTGACAGAAATGTCCTGCTGGAGGACAGCCCCAGGACCCGATTCAAGCCAAAAGCCCCACCCCCTCGGGACTGGTGCCTTTATCCACCCACTCAGCCCTCACCATCCCGTGAAAAAGTAAAATGAAACTTCACTCTTTGCACTTTCTCCTCTGTGAATTCCTTCACAGCCTGTGTCACCAACCCCCTGATTTAACAAGCGGTGTGGGCTTTTCAGAGGGAAGAAACAAAGAAAGCTGAAAGCAATAATGTCCCGGCAGCTGAACGAGGCAGGAAGGACTCCACAGTGGCATTTTAAAGACGGCCCAGTGGGCATCGCTCACTAATGGCCCAGTGGGGCGAGGCCCTCTCAGCTCAAGGCCAAGCCCACTCCAGCAAAAATGAAGCAGGGAACTGGGGCAATTTTCCAGGTGATTTGGGAGAAAGGCACTTGCATCTCCATTTCTGAGGTGCGACGATTGGCACGTGTCTCTGCCCTGGCCGTGGGGACCTGGCCACTGTGGAGCCTGAGAAGCATCCAGGAAAGGCCGACGGGGGCTGGGAGTGGGACGGAGAAACCGGAGGAGAGCGCAGTCTCGTTCAGCGGGGGTCCGGACCGCCGCTCCGCCCACCACGTCGGCCTCTCTGTCTTTCGGTGCTGAGTGACCGCTGCAGCCCTCGGGGCGGCTACGAGAGAGTGCTGTGCTGTATTTGTATTAACGTGGCATTTTTCTGGGAGTCACTCCCCTCACTTTAAATGCTGCACAGCAGCCATTTCTGAACCCTGAGAACAGCGAGCATGGAAGGCAGAGAGCTGGGCCGGCAGCTGCACAGCGGCCGCCATGAAGACCCAGCAGGGAAGCAGCAGCCTCCCTGAGCTGCCGACCAAAGTGACCTTGAACCACAGGAAAGGTCCCGAGACCTTGCTGTCATCAGTCCCTGTGACCTGAGTCTCTCTGGCAGGTTTATTCTGGGCTCAGCCTGAGCAGGTGTTCCAATTGGTGAACAATCAATAAATCACCTTGCTCTTGCTAACAGCTTTATCATCCCAGAGTCCAGCGGCCAGCAGTAATTTTGCCAAATTGAACTTCGGCAGGAAAAGGAGCTGTCGGGTGTTGGGCTCACCAACTTGGCTCCACCCCCTCCGAGAGGTACACCCTCAGTGACTTCAGATAAGTCACAGTGGATCATCCTTTAATGCAAAGCATATTCCACAGGGAAAAGGGAACTTTAGAGACTAAAAGGATCCCAAGGAAGGACTCCACCCCTTGCTGTGTGGCTTTCGTTAACTTACCCAGCCTCTCTGAACTTGTTTTCTCATCGACACAGTGGGTGTTGATGGGTAGTCCCTTGTTAGCGTAAGCAAAGCCCTGTGGCAGGGCTTGGGGAGAAGCAAGTCTGTGGTGAGTGTACCTCCTCGCAGACCCAGTAACTCCGCCTGTCTCTCCTCTCTGGGGCTCAGGGCATAGCCCTGCCCCAGTGCTCCCCGAGGCAGAAGGCAGAACTAGGCAGAAGGCAGCTGTAACCCAGGCTTTACCCTATTCTATGAAGTTGTCAGTGGTGATTCATCGTGGCAGTCAGTCTCTGCAGGGAGACAAGTAGGCCGAAGAGTGCAGACTGAGCTGCAGATACGGCCTCAGCTCCAGTTCCCCTTGGTTCCCACGCACCCCCTCCCCTTCCCAGTGGCCCCGCAGCCTCAGAGCAGAAGCCAGAAGCTGCCGGGACACCTGCAGTTTCTCAGTTTGATTCCAGCAGCCCCGGTCCACAGGTCACCAGGAAGCAGTAGGAATAACTTTGCACCCTGGGGCGAATGTTTTCCTGGTTCATTTTGATAGTACATGTACTATAAAATCACTGGATACATATGAAGAAATGAAAACAATACAGAAAAGTCTGGGGTAGAACGTGGACGCTTTCTACGCTCCCACCCTTGTCTTCCCCCTGAACTTCAGACCACATGCTCAGCAAGATTGGGGGCCGGCTCCTGGGTGCAGGACGGGGAGTGCTGAGCTGAGGGAGTTGCAATCCTCGGGGAGACAACTTCACCCTCCCAACAGGGTGAGCGATAGCCTTTGTCGGGTGGTGGCTCCCATGGACAGTCTGTTCTGATCTTTATTTTGGCTGTGGCTACCTGGAAGGACCCCAAACGCCCCTCTGGAACTACCACCCAAACCCTCAGAAATGTGTCCCTTAGTTCTGTGGAAGTCGGATGTAGTACGTGGTAGAAAATGTCGAAGTATTGTTTTTGCCATGTGTGGGTGGATGAGGTCTTTGTATCCCTAAACTTCGTATCAGTTTGTTCAGCCACAGAACGTTCCCCAGTTCATTGAAACCATAAATCAAACAGGCCCGAATCCTTCGCAGACACCCAGCAAGTGACTGAGGCGCCAAAATAAACTGCTTCGATTCCATGTTTGTCATACACGGGACACATACGAACACACTCTTGAAACAGTCTCCTTACGGACTTCTCTCTCTCTCCCCCACACTCCGCCACCCCAGCTGACTCCACCCCTTCCGTGAAATATCTCCCTGAAGCCAAACTGCAAAGGTGAAAATGTTTCTGCTCAACCACCGTTATTGGTTTGGGTGACATTGGGTTTTGGCGGGATGGAGACCCCTCACAGGGGGATGTTCAAATGCCTCCCATCCGGGCTCTCCTCGGCCCTATCCCATGTGTGTTTCCAGATCCGCCTTCCCCAGCCGCCTGCACACTGTGGGTTTTGGAGCAGCGGTGGGACTCCCCCTCCGCTCCCCCCGGCATCCCAGCCTTCACGGGTCTGCATGGTTGTGACTTACTGTCTCCACTCCCTACTTATCTTTCTGTGCTGAGGTTTCGTATTTATCTGCGTCAGAAATAAAAACGTTTTTCAAAACAACAATAAGAACAAAATGACTGTAGCCACTCCTGCTGCGAACTATGGTGTGGGGCAAAGGAGGGGTGGGTGACACCGCAGCAATGCCCGCGTTCAGAGAAGACGGTGCCCCCAGAGCAGCGGAGATGGCGCAGACGGAGGGGCCCGCCAGCCAAGACTCTGTGCCGCTGAAATCCTCAGCCCCAGAGAGAAACCCGTGTTCAGTGAAGGGCTTCATGGTCTGTGGGCCCCTAGAGTCACTTGGAATTTGGGTTGGGGTGGGGACTGTAGGCAGTTGTCCTCTGTAATAGCCTGGGGGCCCCTGGTTGTCCTCGGAGAGGCCAGCGTGGTGCCGCAGAGAGAAGAGCTTCCCCAGAAAACCGGGGGCTGCCGAGGATGTGCTGTCTGCGGGGAAGGCCTGGTCACCTAGCACGCCAGTGGAAGGACTTCCGTCCCCAGCTCCTACTGCTCCCGGTTCCATCACACCCAGTGTGCGTGCACGGTCACACCGATCCACACTCCCAGCACTGAGCCCACTTCACACCCCCACCCGTGTGCGTGGCACTTCAGAGGCGGACAGGAGCACAGAGGGGCAGGGCACCCGGCGGAGCCACCCAGCGTGGGAAGAGAAGGCCCGTCCTGAATCAGGGGGGCGGTCCCCGAGACCAAGAACGCAGTGGCAGCAGGGACTCCAAGCTAGGGCGGCTGGGTGCTGAAAATTAAGACCCACGAATTCCTGGAGTTCATGGAAATGATGCCGTGTTCCCTCCCCACCCCACAAAAAACATGTGTAATGGGCACAAACCAGATGGAGGTCCATCATGGAGGAAACAGTGAGACCGGGAAGCTAAGGAACGTTGGTGACTATCATACAGGAAGGAAGTGGGAGAACGGGGTGTCCATTCATGAAAACAGGAGGGGGACTCCGTGTTACCGACAAGTGAGCAGACACGAAGAGAAGATGGAGGAAGCGGGGTGGGGGGGTGGGGAGAGTGCTGAAGTGCCACATGGCTGGGGCAACACGGCGGCCGGTGGCAGACACGTGGTTTTCCCCATCCCTGTCCTTGCAGCGTTGAGGCCACGGCCCGTGGCCAATCCTTTCCCCCACCACATGTGTCCCCACAGGTCAGAAAACGCCCCCCAAGGGGCGGTCCTTGTGGCGAAGGGGAGGGTGTGGGAGAGGGAAGGACCCTTTCACGGAGATGCAAACTGCCACCCAGGGGGTGGCCCGAAGGTATTTTCTCGCTGTTCTGCTGCTTCAGGAACTTCCCAGAAGGCCCCTCCACATGTGTTACATAAGGACCTTTTGAACGGTCATGCCTTACAGTAATGATATTCCACCCGTGTTTCCCTTTATATAAAGAGGACACTGAACGGACATTGAATATGTATTAGGCACAAGTGACCCAAAACTCTTAGCTGTGATTACTCAGTGACGAGTACGGTTCAGTTTTTCTGATCAAAATGAAATTTTAGCTCATCTTTGGAGTTCTTGAAAGTTACAATATTGAAAATTTTCCTAAGCATTTCTCCACGAATTGCTTATAGTATATACCTTCAAGTAGAAGTCTCCCTGGGCTATGCTCTACATGTGTATAACTTAAAGCGACATGAGGAGGAAGAACAGTGGACTGGAGTTAGCAGAGACCGGGGACACTGCCTCGTCCCAACCTTTTGTGTCACAGATGAGAATGTGACATCCAGGGCCCGGGTGCTAAGGGTTCAACTTGACTGTTCTACTGTAAACATTGGGTTTATCCAATAGTAACCATCTCTAATGCACCGCATCAACAAAACGAAGGACAACAACCACACGATCACGTCAACAGATGCTGAAAAAGCGTTTGATAAAGTCCAGGGCCCACTGGGGACAGAAGCAACAATCTGTCAAAGAGAACCTGTGAATTCAGAACCTACTCAGTGCATGCACAGTGGTGATTCAGGACAATGAAGACAACAATGATGATAGTTTCATTAGAGTTCAATGCGTCACCTCTCCTTGTCATCACACCCGTGGGCATGTGACTTCCAGGTTCCCCCCAGGAGAAGAGTGCAGCACGTTATCTGCCCCTGGACTTCGAGTTCAGCCACATGACCAGCTTTGTCTGATCAACCGAAGTGAAGGTCATGGTGTGGGAGCCAGATCTGATCCCTGACTGTAAGAGGTCTGTGGGTGTGGTCTTGCCGGCTTGGGCCACGCCCATCAGTTTGAGAAGACCATCTTTTCTCAACTACTCGCCCCAGGAGCACAGACACAGTGGAGCCGAGCGTCCACCCCAGCCTGCAGGTGTGCAGTGAGAAGCAGAGCTGCCCAGCGACCTGGCCCGGAAGCAGAATCACGCAGCCATATGCAGCTGGACTGGCCACTTCCCGCCGACCTGCAGATGCTGATGCAGTCGTACATGGCTGTTGTTTTGAGTCATCAGACCTTGGGGTGCTTTGTCCTGAGCAATGGCCAACCATACAATGCTGAGCGACTCGTTACCTCTGAAGCCTTCTTTTTAAAATGATTTTTAACAGACTTTAAAGACCACATGGCTTAGTGTTATGTTATTAAATATATTCTGGGATGAATTTTACCCCAAGTCAGTTAAAGTAGGCCACGCTGTGTTATTTCCTTGCTCTGAGGAAATGTTCCAGAAGCCCCCATTTCCTACACAACAAATTGAACTTCTTAGCCTTCGTATTATGACGCTTTGCAGAAAAGCCTCTCACTCACCATCTCCGACATGTTTCCTCACTTCAGCGGACAAACGCACTTTGTGTGTGTACAGAGAGTAGCTCGGGGGCTGTGAGTATGTGTTTGAGTCTCGGGTCTGCCCACTTGTTATTTGAACTTGGCCAGTTCCTTGACCTTAGACTTTAAGCCTCAGTTTATCTATCTGTAAAATGGGGCCAATTATACCTACATCACTGAGGTGTTGTGATGAGTGAGTGATGCAGAATTTGCAAAGACCCAGCCATTGTGTCTGGCTTTTGACAGGCATCAGGGGAGGGGAGGGAAGGAATACTCGATCTCTTTCTTCTTTCCTTTGTTTTTAATTCAAGCCATTATGGATAATAGCCCAAATCCCCACTCTCCACATGGGAGGCTATTAAGGGAAAACGCAGTTTCTCCGATGCTCCCAGAGGAAAAGGCAGCAGAGGATTTGTTGGTAATTGGCACCCCACAAAGCATTTTCCTGGCGGCCATGCTGATGGGGACGGAGTCAGAGCTGATGCCCCAGGCCACCTCCACTCCGCACTCTGTCAGACAGGAGCTGCCCCTTCCCTGGAGGTGATGACTCCTTGTCTGCTCTGCCTCCAAGTGGACACCTGAGGTGGCCTGTGGGTCCTCACTCACCTCCCTGGTTGGGTGGGGGGCTCGGCGTCTGTGCTTCAGGCCCAGGAGGATCTCTGTGTGCATCCGTGTTGAGATTCGGAGGCGAGGATGAGAAGCCTCCTTCAGCCTTGATGCTAACACGGGGTGTGCCATCCACCTTCCTATTCTATCCAACATTTCCTTCACGTGCACGCTCCGCCGGCCGGTACCCAGCATAGCACCCCAGAGTTGCTTCTCACTTATGTCAGCTCACTCCTGCAAAGCCAGCTCTCCTCTTGGTCTGTGATGCCCTGCAGTAAAAGGAACCTCTGCTGTCTTCAGACTGTAACAAAACCATTCTATCTGCTCAGCCCATGAGGCTTTTGTACAATTAGCTGCCTTGAGTGGGTCTATGTGTCATCGCGTCTTTCAGTGTTTAGAGCACTCGACTTCCGTTGACCTTCCTGGAGACTAACATAACGTCTTGCCCAGGTGGCTATTAAACAAACATTTAACTTACACATAAAATGATCTATTCTTGTGTGTTTGTGCCTTCTGTCCCATCCAAGAGCAAGCTATGCAGACAAACTTGTGAGTGACTCCCAACTTGGGTAACACGTTGACTGATAACGATTGCTTCGCTGTTTTAAGAAACATTAGAACTGAAAAGGCTCACCCATTGCACAACTTTCTGCGTTTGCAGTTGTCTGTCCTCGTCTGAATGTCTTCTCTTCCCCCCTTTGCATCCCCCTCCCTCCTCCCAACCACACAGAAAACTCACCCCCGGAACTGAGCTGAGACCATTCTCCAACCACACCCCCCTTTCTCCGTCTCCCCTAAACAAGCTTGTCTTCACGGCAATTTTCCTTAATCATTGATTTATTTCTATGGATCGACCCTCCCTGTTCTGTGTACTTTATTTCTCTGCCACACCTCCCATAAGTCAAAAATAATTAGGCCTTTGATTTTTTTTTTTTGCTTGTTTACAAGACAGTGGAAAAGTCACTAGCTTGTAGGATTCCACAGATAGAATTAATAGAATAACATCCTCGGTGGGCTAGCAGGCTGGTAACGGTGGTGCTGGGTGAATATGGACCAGGTTGGACTGCACAGGGTTAAAATAAATGGTGGTTCTTTCATGGGGAGAAACCATGGAAACTGGAACAGTAAACTGAACACTTGCCAAATCAGGGGTCTCAGGAACAAAATGCCCTCTCCCTGACTCTGCCAAGAGGCTCACACGGAAACAAGCACCAGAAAAGCAGAAATCTCTGTCAAATGTGGTGTTTGACCGTGTAGACCTTTCTGTGCTCAACGTGAGGGGGTCGGGGAGCACGCATGGCTCTGTGAATGGGGGGCAGAGAGAGTGACTGTTTCCCCAAAACCTGGAGCGAGGGCTGTGTTTGAAAAACAGGATGGCAAAAATATATCGCCATGGCAACAAATTACTTTTATACTCACAGGAAGCAAAAATAGATATATCTCTCTTTTCCTCTCTGAGAAGCACATATTTTAAAGTGCATGGAAGATTAAAGGTGATGTGCAGAAACAGTTGCATGAATATATTTTCATTTTTCTTCATTTGCTTTATACTAATGTCAGTATGAATCTGAAAGGCAGACATCATTTCGAACTGGAAGCTCTCGGTTCCTGAGAGCAGGAATGGCTTTGGAGAGAAATGTGTAACTTAGTCAGAAACTCTATTTTGACTGCGGTAGAATGATCGCAGAATTGAACTTTCCAAAACAAAATGTGCTTGGCATCCATCAAAAACAAAAATATCATTTCTTCATATAGTCTTTTCTTTCTGTTGGAAAGGCCTGAAAGTATTTTCTGCCTCCTTGCAGCTAACAAATAAGACGGCTTCGGTCTAACTCACCTGAAAGGTAAAGGGTGTTTTCGGGAGCCCTGTGATTCTCCCTCAGAGTTCCCAGAAACATGGGTAAATGCTGTGGAACGCTGGGGTGAGGACCAAGGAGGATGAGGAGGGCCCGACCCAGCTTCCCAGGCAGCGCGCTTGGGAGTCGAGCCCCAAATAGCCCCCACCTCTGCCACTCACCTCCGAGGCCAGAGCTCTCCTGGTTCACCTGGGCACCGCTCACCCGTCCTAGGGAGTGGGTAGTGAGACCCGAAAGGTCAACAATAAAAGGTAGATCATTTTGACTTGATTGATTTCTGTCACCTGTTTTATTGACCTTGGGAGATTATTTTATGACTCAACAATAACCATTCTTTCCTTAAAGAAGTCGAAGGAAGACCCTTCTTCCTTCCACCAAGGGGTAGATTTCCTTCCCAAAGCAGGCAAACGATTGGAGAGACCACATGCAATCGCCATGAATGTGCGCCAAAAATGGCCAAACACGAGCCGTGCCGTAGTGTTCAACCGACTACTTTATCTGTTTGAACAGTCGTAGACCTTCCTTCCAAAGCACTGGCGTTATTGATAGTTCTCTTCAAATTCATCCTGACTGTTTCCTTGGTAGGCATCGATAGATGAAAGGCCCTCCCATTGGGTGAAAGGTGGTGTTTCTGAACACCCAGCTCGGCATGCCCCGACCTGAGCTCAGCATCACCGCCCACTCCTCTGTTGCAGCAGCTGGCTGCCCCTCATCCCCAACCAGAAACCTGGGGCAGAAGCCTCCTCGCTCTCAGCCTCAGCTGGAAGCCCTCACAGTCCACGGGCTTCCCAGCTGTCCTCGCCCCTCCTCCATCTTCACCGTACTTCCTGCAGGTCCCTGCTGAACCCCAGGACCCTAGCACACCTGCCTCTGAGCAGCGGACATGGGGGAAAGCATCCCCATGGACATCCCCTCATTCACATTTAAGTCTCACTGATGCCAGAGTCACTTTTCTGATATGGTGAGACCAAAGCACCTCTCTCCTTTCAAAAGCCTCACAGCTCCCTGTTGCTGGGGGCCAGCTCCAAATTCCTAAATTACAGCCCCCGTTAGATGGCCACATACTCTCGTGTTTGGTCGTATCTGTAGATTCTGGCTGCTGCCCCTGGAATGACAGCCCACCCCACCCCACACCCCTCTAGCTTGGAACGCCCTGAACTATCACTCGGGGCCAAACTCAGAGGCAAGGGGAAATGCTTCCGTACACTCTTCATCGTGCCCCAGCAGCCAGGAGAAAGAATTTCCCTTTGGCCTGAGCCCTCTGCACCTTCCCAGTTATAATACCCGCCCCGTCGCAGGTCGCGTGGTTGCTCACATGTGTGACGCCTCGCCGATCACGGGCAGTCGGGTTCCTGAGTGTGCAGGGCTCTACTCAACTGTCGGTTCCAAAGGCCCAGCCCAGGCCTTCACAAGGACACGTGGTCAGCTGGGAAAGAGCGTGTGTGAAATGGACAGCGGGTGTGCCTTCCGCACACTCTGACGGCTTGAGAGCCGGGACTTGGTAATTCACGAGTGCAGCCAGAACCCAGAAGAATAGTATCTTTCATTTTTTATTTTTCAAAGACATAGTTCTTCCTTTCAATATTAAGTTTTATATTTGGGCAAGACTTTCCTCTCAGACATCGGTTTTGTTTTTTTTTGCTTTTGTTCTCCTTTCTGATTATTTATTTCTTCTTTAATTTTCGGCTGTGAGCAAGGATTTCGTAAAGCCAATTCCACACAAACTATCCCTAAGACCTCATATGCCTCCGTCTGTTTTCTTATCACCGCCTTAACCTCATCACTCACCCAGCCTTCCAGAGGTAGCGTAGAAGACGCCACTGATCTGATACTCCCCTCTGCTCCTGTGCTGGGCTGGGGGGCGCCTCCCCGCTGACCACTGCCCAGACCAGGGCCTGCGTCTTTCTGTTTGTCTGCGATGGCTTTTCTCAGACCTGTAGGTGTTTGCCCAGCCCAGCAGCAAATCGGCCGCAGAGCACTGTACATTTAGTCTCCGAAGGGGCGACCGTCGAACAGTGATAGGGGTGGGTGAATGCGTACCCCAGCTTCCTAGTCCCCAGAGAGGCGATGCTGAGGAGAGCTGCCCCCTGGGGGGCTGAGCCTCAGTTGCCCCCAGCAGTAATCCCCTGGGTGATCCCACTTCGGGGAAAATCCAGTGGATTTTTCACATGGTGGGTCTTGTATCCTGTGATTTTCCTGAGTTCACGGACTACTGGTCTAAGCCTTTTTTTGCAGGTGCTTCGGGTTTTCCAGGACTATGGCTATGAGTTCTATAAGTGAAGACTCTGTTCGTGTAGCATGTATATTATATGTTACATACAACATACTCCTCACTTCATTCACGATGGCGTCTATTCACAATGACCCTCATTCATGCAATGTTGGATGGAAACGGTGAGACGGGGGCTCCTCCTGTTCCTGATTTCAGGGTAAATTCTGGTTAAATATTTCACCATCATATACAATATTAGCTACAGGGTTTTGGTAGGCTTACTTCATGAGAATAAGGACCATTCCTTCTATTCTTAATTTTCTGTTTTTTTTCTTGTTTCATGAATGGATGTTGAACATGTTCATGTTTTTTCCATATCTTTTAAGACAGCCATATGATTTTCAACTCTATGTGTTCAGTGAATGGCTTTGGCTCTTGAATGATAAACCAACTTTGCATTCCCAAAATAATTCCACATAATACATGTATTGTGGGTTTTTTAAATATTTGATACATATATTTATTATTAGATATTTTAAACATATAAATTTAATATTTAAAATCCTTTAAGTATACTTTCATTTATTACATGTTTTAATTATAGTGAAATATTTAAAATATTATATATTTAAAATTTCATTAAGTATACTGCTTATTTTTATCTTTATTTGTCTTTAAAAATATTATACACATTTCTGCTTTTCTGGATGCATAGTGTTAAGGATTTTGGATGTATGTTCATGAGACATATTGATCTATAATTATTTTTTTGAAATTATTTTTTGGCCTTTGTGCTCTTACACGACAAATAAGAAAATGTTGCTACCTCCTCTATTATCTGATACAGTTTGCATAAGATGGGCATTATTTCTCCCTTAAGGAATCTTCCTTGGAATTTACTGGTAAAGGACTCCATTGCAGAAGATTTTTAATCACAATTTTAATTTCTTCAATAATATGAAGGTATTTAGATTTTCTTTTCCCTTTTGGATCCACTTTGCATGATTGATAAATTGTGTCCTTCAAGGAACTTTTTAGTTTTATCTGAACTGTTTAAATCATTGCCATAAGGTAGTTTGTACTATTTTCTTGCAATCATTTCAATGTCTGTAGAATCTGTGCTGGCGTCCCTGAGCTCATTCCGGATTATCGGTAATTTGTGTCTTCCTTCTTCCTGTTTCCCTCTTGATTAATTTTGTCAGGTGTTGAAGATTGTTATTAATGTTTATGAAAAACCAACTCACTTATCTTACAACTGGCCTTTTATTTTTAATAACAATAATAATAATCACGACAAATGTGACATGTCTAATACCATACAAAGCATTTTATTTTAAGTGCTTTAGAAATAGTTTTAAATAGGCATGTTAACTATGTTCTTTTCACAGTCTTTTAATGATTTGTTGATATATTATTAAAAGTTATGGTTACTGACCTGAATTCACCTCTAATAGCTGAAATAAGGTGCCAAGTCCCAAGTGCCACCCTCAGCTCTCCACACTGTCTACGGCCAAGTCACTCCCCATCAGAGTCTCCTTCCCTTCCTGTCAATCACAGCGGCACAGACTCTGTTGGAAAGTCCGCAGGCGATCTTTCAAATAAATAGAAATCATTAAAATGAAAGGCTTCTGGCTGTTTTAAAAACCATCTTCTTTTCCGCTCGGGTCTGGGCCTCTTTCCACCTTTCATTACTCCCAGACAGCTGCTGCCCGATGGCCTCTTCCGAACCTGGCGCTTCACCCTGCGCAGCGTGGACACAGAAGGCGAGACCACCCTCTCCTCTGTCCGTTCCTATAATTTCATCTCAGTTCTGGGACTGGCTCAGAAATTGTATTAATGACGGTCTGTAACATCAGGCTCTCTGTTGGCTGCAGCGTGAATTCATTTCTTTTCCCTTTCATTACCCTTGGTTTGCTGACTGAATAAAAACTCTTTCATTGCACATAGTTGCCTATAGAAAAAGGAAAATTAGGATTTGGAAGTTGAGGTGGTAACTTGTATGGATGAGATACTCTTTCTAAAGGAGTAAGGTGCCCATTTGTACAATCCAGTCAAGGAAGCGTTTTAAGTGTTGGCTCTGTATAAAGTATTTCTGTTGGAAATATAAAGTCAGATAAGACATCTTCCTGCCCCCAGGGAACTCACAGTCTAGGGAAGTCTGGAGTGAGTGTGAGCGGCCATATTTTACTTTAGCAGAAGCGATGATAGGTGTGTGCAGAGGGCTACGGGATTCAGGGGGAGGGGCAAGTGAGTGAGATGGGGATGGTCAGGAAAGGTTAGACGGGGAACAGAGGAGGAACAGAGACAGCAAGTCTCAGGAACACGTAGGAATGAAATGATGATTTTGTGGCCTAAGACAGGAGGATGACTTTATTCTAAAACATCCTAAACATGAAACGTTATATATTTCAGAAAATTCCTTTAGTGTCAAAGAAAGATGGACTGAAAGGGGACCAGACTAAAAACAGAGAGATGAGTTGGACGGTCCAGGCGAGAATAGTAAGAGCTTATATCACAGTTGCTGTAACTTTAATGGAAAACGGAGAAGCGGGAACAGCAAAACAGATGTCACAGGGAGTCGGCATAGGATTGGGCCGGTGAATCGTCATGGACTCCTGGTTTCTGGTAGGGGCAGCTGGGCTCACGAGGGTTCCATACAGTAAATTGGGGGATACAATTGATTGGGAGTTGGGGGCGAGGAAGCTGTGCCCGGTTTTAGACATCATGGATTGGGATACGTGTAAGAGAGCTAAGAGGAAGAGTCCCGTAGGCACTTGACTGTGAGAAGGAATGCACTAGATAGTGACAGATGCAGGTTTCCAGAGTCAGCACATTAAGCAACAGCCTTCTAAGCCACCTGTGTTATGTCAGCCGGAAGGGAGTGAAGCGTCAAAGCGTAGGAAATCAGCACAGGCCCCAGGGAGCATCTGCTGTTCAGGCAGGAGCCAGAGAAAAGGGGGACCCCCTCCCCCTGCCAGGGGACTGCGAAGGAGCAACCAGAGGTATGAGAGAAATCTAAGAAAAAGTTACAGCGTAGAGACAGAGAGGGAAAGAAATTCCCAAGCATCCCGTAGGTCACAATGTGACCTTCGAACAGATCTGTGGACCGAGAGGACTGGGGAGGTCGACAACGGCATTCGACACTGCTGGTCAGAGTAAAGGGGTGGAGGTGACAGGAAGCAACAGAAGAAAAAGGACAAGTGGAGAGCAGAAACAACGGGTTAAGTGAAGACACTACGCAGCCAACACCGTTGTTTAGAGTTGGGCATCTGTAAGCTGGTAAAAGCCCACCGGTTTTCGTGCTAGAACTGGGAGGCTGCGCACGGGCTTAGCTGGCCCTGCTCCGTGACTCTGGTCAAGTCAGGTGTCATCACAGGTACTTAACAGAGGTGCCAACGGAGGGTGCAGAGTGACGTGTCTGACACTTCATTAGGTTTGAAAACACCCAGCTACGCATCCACACTGGGGTGTTTCCTGTTCTTAACACTTCCTGTCAGATAAAGAGAACACTGTCGACTAACAGGTGATTTGGGAGTCTATGCTGTATTGTTTAAACCTCTTTCTTCTTTGATATAATGTTCATCCTGGACTTAGGAGAACGTTGAATAATAATAGTCACAGGTGACATGGGACTTAAATGGATAGCCAGTTATATCAATTCTCAGCTGCGTTAGAAATTAAGTGTTGTATAAAGTAGCTTTTGAGGCTTTTTTCTATTTTTAGATCAAAAGAACCCTCTTTGAAAGTTAAATAATAAGTTGGATCCAATATATGAAACAGTGTCCCAATATAGTAAAGTGAGACTTCATTAATGTAAGTGTATCTTATGATATTTCATTTGCAGAATGTATTTTTGCATTGTATTTTTCAAAGTCACTCATGAAGTGGTTTCAAGAAACGCAGAGCCCAGTCGGGATGGTGTCAGCAACATGAAGCTGAGTCTGCACTGAAGCCGGCCACGGCTGTGGCCGCTGCTGACTCAGCTTGGACAAAGTCCACGTTCCCACAGACTGGTCGTGGCGGATGGTGCTTGCTCTTTAAAACCACTTGCCTTGCGTTGTTATCACAATCCCCACGAGTTATACAGAGGTGGCCAGAACCGGTTTATCCCCAGGACTGCGCAGAACATGAATTAACTCGGAAGCAAAAGATAACAAGCTGGTTGGTTCCAACGTTAAAATCTGCTATGCAACATCTTTTTTAAATGTCTGTTTTGCTCCTGATTAAAATACATTTTAAAAATTGGTAGCAAATATTTGTTGTAATCTTTTGTGGAAAATACTTTGATATGACAAGGTCTAATAAACTTGTATATAGAGCATTATTTTTCAAAGGAGAAATGTTTATAAGACCCTTTTCAGGCTTCAGTAAAGTGTTTACTGTAGAGTAGCCTTCAGATTTGCATTTCCACTGGGAAGCTAACACAGAGTTCCCACGTACCTACTGTACACACAAGATCCCTCTTACGGATTAATGTCTTACATCAGCATGGTGCATACACCACCATTAATGAACCAATAGTGCTACGTCATTGTTAGCTAAAGTCAGTACTTAATTCAGATTTCCTGAGTTTGTCCCTGAGGCCCTTGCTCTGCTTCCCGACCCCACCCAGAACACTGCTGCATGTCAGCTGCCCTGTCCCGCAGGCTCCTCCTGCTGGCGCAGCGTCTCCGGTCTCCGTTGTCCTCCATGATCCCGCCGGCCTGGAGGCGGCTGGGCAGGCGCCCGGTAGGATCTGTCTCGGTGGGGATGCACCTGAGTTTTCTTCCAGATCGGACGGGTTATGGTTTGGAGGAAGATCGCACAGGCCAAGCACCTTTCTCCTCACATCCTACGATCCACACGACGTATCACTGAGCGTTAACCTCCGCCGCCTGGCGGAGCGAGTTTTCGTCGGGGTTTATTTACAGGAAAGCTTCCGTTCCCCTCCTCCTTCCACACTGTCCTCTTTGGGACAAGTCACTTAAGGTTGGGGGTCAGGGGTCACGTTCCACCTCGTTAAGGACGGACACCTACATACATTATTTGGCGTTATTCTGTGCTAGATACTTCTCTCCCCCCGCCCCCCCGACCACTTTATCCAGCTGCTTGTTGACACGGGTGGGCTCACACCATTGACTGACGTCAGAACCCAGCACGACTTCCTCTTGGGGCTCAGAGGGCTGCAGAGTCGGTCACTGGGACCTCTTTCCGTTGGCTCCTCTGCCTTTGACACGCGTTTAGCATTTTATTCTACTTCATTAATTGTGTCTGCCATTTTATTTCGAGCGTTTCCTTATTTTCCCGAAATGGAAGAGGGTCCAAGCTCAGTTTGCATACTTCCTGCCCCTGCCCTGGAATCCACCATTTTTCCCCAGGTGCTTAGGCCTCTGTTATTGGAGAATGGTATTAGAAACCCACATTTGGGTGCTAGGTGGGTTCCCGGCTCCCAGGATATCATTGCTTCTAGGCTGCCTCTACTGACAAAACAAGGAAATGTGTACACTTGTGCATCCTATTTGTATATACACATAGCTGTCAAAATGTCAATATGTGACCAGCTGTACCTATATTGAGCTAAATATGGGTTCATACTGATGGGGCCACCCTAGTGCATCACTGGGTGGGTCACTCTGGCCTCCTCCCCTGCTGCTCCCTAACCTCTCATTGCAACAGCATGAAACCTGATTGCCTCCATCTACCACCTGTTAGGCCAAGTTTTCATGTCCACTGTGAGTGGTATGGGTTTCAGAGCTGTTAACCCCCCTACCGATGGGCAGCCCCTTTACCAGCGTGAATGCCGTGCTCCCGTGCACACGTGCGGCTCTCCTAGCCATTAGCCTGAGGAACTCCACTCGGTTCCCAAGGCCCTGAGATTGGCCTCTCCTTCCCCACGCCCCTCCGGGAGCTGGTGTCCCACACGGGCAACGCAGTCAGATGGTTTGGTCACTTTCCACATTCCCCTCTGGGGTTGCCACACCTTCTAAAAGACTTTTCAAAACTTTGCGTACATTCAAGTCTAGTTTTTGTTGCTGGAAAATTCTACAGGTCTTAACAAATACACAGTGTCAAGTATCCACTGGTACTGTACGATCCAGAGGAGTTTCACCACACTGAAAAAGGGCTGGGTGGGCTTCCCGTGTTCCATCTCAATGGTTTCGCCTTTTCCAGATGCTCCTATGACAGAGTCAGACACAGATTTTCAGACTAGCTTCTTCACTGAACAATATCCATTTAAGATTTAGCCATGCCATTCCATTGCTTACAAGCTCCTTCTTTTCTTCTGCTAAATAGTTTCTGTCCTATGCATGTACTATAGTTTGTTTTTCCATTCATCAGTTTAGCAAGCAATTACTATCGTAGGGCACTGGAGAGATGCTGGTGAGAAACGACATCTCACATAGAGTCCTTGCCCACCGGGAGCTCACAAGTTAGATTTGCCGGGCCAGAATTTGGCGCTGCGTGATGCTGACACGGCCAGAGTGCAAATTCCAGCATCAGTCTGGTAGGCATGGTCTCTACCGGGAGAACCGGGGTGGGCAGGTTCTCTTCTGGACATCTGGGGGACCCAAGCAGGTGGAAGGTCCCTCTCCCATCTTCACTGGCTGGAAGCACCGAGTAAAAGTTAACAACGACATGGAGCCAAACATTATGGCTGGAAAGGGAACCTGTGGGTGCTGAAAGCGGAAACGGAACTGAAGCCTGGGTGAGCTGGAGGTGGAACGAGGTGTCTCTGCTTAACCTGAAGCCCTGGCTGCCCTGGAGGCCACGGAGGTCATCGCCCTCCGGGGGCGGGGGCTGCGGGCCCAGAACTGACCCCGGAGGCAGCAGACTCCGGGTGGGAGTGTGCGCCTCCAAAGGCTGTCCTGTTACTAGAGAAAGAATGGAGTTTTTCCGCACCATCTTGAGGATTGTGAAGAAGAAACACCCCAAAAACGTAATTCACTGAGCAAACTGATGAAGTTAATTACACCAAAACTTAAAATGTGTACATGGTATGATTACCACGTAATGTTTATACTCTATGATTCCAAAGCCGAAAATGTTTATCTAGCTCTTTACAGAAAGTGTTTGCCAACTCTGGCTGTGGAACAATCGAAAATGAATGTTTCAGGGTGAAAAGATTTCAGGAGTAATGTGGAATGGAAGTCAGAAGTTACAGAATGCTGTCCTCCACGTACACCATTCCCACCAAATTGTAAAACAAATGGTCGGGTACAGTTTTTTGGGGGGTGATAACTTTTAAAAAAGTCAAAGGTGAATGTTTTCATCAAATCCACGGTGGGGATTCAAATACTGAGAAATAGAAAAAGATCACCAAGGAAATTTCAGGTGGAATGAAAATTTTTCTCATATGTATGTGAGAATTTTTCTCATATATAAAGTGTGTGTGTGTACACACATATACATATATACACACACACACTTTAATAAATGCATAAACATTTGTAATGCTGCACAACAGGAACACTAACACTGATGCTTGTTATATATTCGCATTTCTACTCGATGTTTCATTTTCTATAATAAATAAAAGGAAAACATCATCACGCTGGGCCCCACGGGTTGTCCCTGACATCTGTGAACACACGGCCCACACCACTGGCATTCAATTCCGGTGCAGACCAGGCTCCTTCCAACAGCAGGACCGACACCTCTCCGCCTAGGGGCTTCTGCTGGCTTTCTTCCGAGGTCACCCACCCCATGCGTGAGGCAGGATGACGGGGCGAGATCCCCCTCCACTCCCTCGGAGGAGCTGTCCTTCATGGCTGGCTACCATGTGTGCCCTGTGTGCGCACAGTAGGACCAGCCCTCGGGGGCAAAACTCTGAGGGGAGGGTCCCACACTGCTTCCCAGGGTTTGCAGTGAGGCAAGTTAGTTTGGCACCGTGACATTCTATCGGATGTCAGGCCCATTGCTGCCTCTTTTCTCCTCCCCCCACCAATAATTTCCTGGAATTAGGGTCCAGATGAACCATGGCAGCCCAAGTTCCCACCTACCTCAAACTAATACCACCATTTACACTCAACAAAGTAGGCTCCTGCGCATTTTTTACAGTTGTTCTATCTTTGGGAGGCAGGCCAGACGGCGAATTCATTTTATCTCTTGTCCAGGGGAGGAAACCGAGCCCCAGAAAAGCAGGCTGCTCTCTCCCCCCGCCACCCCCACCATCCCCGAGCCCCTCAGCCAGCAGCAGACAGAACGCAGGCTCCAACTGCCTCCTGACTTCAGATCTGAGCCTTCCTGTCGCTGTGTTGTCTGAGAACATCGCTCTCGGGCCCCTGACTCTGCGGGGCAAATGCATCATGAGAGCCGCAGCCTGCATTACACAGAGCACTTTGATTTTATTGCAACTTTCTGGAAGCGGCCCTCATGCCTTGTCACGGGTCTTTGTCCCATGCACTTCAAGGAGGGTGCTAGCGTTCCCCTCGGTGCCCATTGGTGAAGACACTTCTCTGGGCTCAGTTTGGGAGTCGCTGACAAGGATAGATGGCCTCCCGTCAGCAGAGAATGACAGCTGGCCTGGACTCTCTCACAGCAGGTTGCTTCTAAGGTTTGCGCTCAGAGGGGAGGCATGCCGAGCCTTGTGAATTATATTGGCTTCAGCGTTGAGGGGCTGCAGCTTGTCACGAATCCCCCCTCCTTTTCAATTCCTCAGGGCATTTCAGACAGGAAGGGCACTTTTCATACATCACGTGAAGAATCTCTGCAACACGAGGTCAGCAGCGGTTGGGGGCGCTCCACGTCCAAACCTCAGATCCCGTGGCTGCGAGGGGTTCACTCGTCAGGTCTCCTTTGCTGACGGGCGCCCCGTGTGTGTGATTTCTCGCAAGGCAGGCTTTTCGAGCGTGAGGACGTGGTAGGAATGAAGAAGACGTGTTTGGCGCGTGAACTTGGAGCCCGAGTGACGGAGCTTGACTTGGTCAAGTCCACACAGCGCCAGCCGCAGCGTCCAGCTGGAATTTCAGGTCCTCCCAACAAGCTGCCGTGCAGCTCACTGCGTCAAGACAAACATCTCAGAGCCTCGTCCTGTGTCTCTTCTCACTAACTGCCGGAGCTCCCGGGACCGCGTGGGCGGTGATTTCAAGGACGCTGCTGAGACGGTCGCACTGAATCCAGTGGCAGAACAGCCTAGTCCAGCACTTTGTAATTCACAGAGCGTCTTCTCTTCATTTTGCCCATTTGGTCCTCAAAATAATCCCATGCATTTAAGGACATTTTTGACAGTGTTGTATATTAATCCTTCTACTGGCTATTAAGTCCTTTATGCATAGAAAGCACTCAGAAAAACTTTTCATTGTGAATAAAGACAAAGAAGCTTAATCTTTGAAAAAAACATGGCCACTCTCCATTCTGGGGACTTACTCTGTGGTCATGTAATTAAATTAGCATCTGCTGCCTGTCTTCAGCCACATCTGAAAAGATTATTTATCTGATGAACGGAGCCTGGCGTTGACCCTGTGAGGGTTCGGATGCAAAGCCGAGTCGACCATGTGTTGTCCAAGTGTCGTATAATTGTTATCCCTTTGTCCCATAATTTTCTATCTCTGTCTACCACCATCACCCAAGTACAGAATTTCTCAAAGCGTGTTCCAGAGAGCTGTTTTTTTTTTTTTTCCAGAATGCCAATAGGCATGACTTGTTAAATTTATTTTACATGGGGTGGGGGCAGGGTTTGACAATTCCTTGTTCAAGCAAGTGTAAGAATTTTTGCTTTAAACTAAGTTCTTTTTCTTTTAACATCAGAACACTGTAGAGCATTTCATATGCTAATACATATTACACTCTTCACAGGGGCTTATAAATAGTAGTGCTTTTTAAAGTAATTTGCTCATTAAGCTCCGTTTCCTGGGCCTTCTCAAGAGACTGGTGATCCACAGGGCACAAGGTTGGAGATTACCCATGTCTTTAAAGGAAATGTAATTTCACCTGCTTCCCTAGAATTGGCTTCGTCCTCATGCCAAGAAAATTGGTGACTTTCCTAATGTCTTCTTTTTCCTACAAAATTTTCCTGGGAAAAAAATGTAATTGCACATGCTTTTGCCAGGAAACGAAGTCTTTGTGTGTTTGTTGCAGCAGAAACTCACGTTGACTCCACAGGGTCACAAATTATTCAAGAGAAAGAGGGGAACTCAGTGTTGTCATTTCTGGACATAATGTTCTTCGTCGAGTAATGAAATCCCTAAACTACCCTACCTTTAATAAAAGCGTGATATATTCGTGTCGGATGTTTTGCTCTCTGACAAACCAACGTGCAGAGAAGAAATATCTGTGAGAAAAGGGCAGGCCACAGCTAAGGAAGAGAGAGTGACAGCACTGTTTTTATTGCACGGCCGCACAGGTCGTCACCAGTGTTTACCGAGCACATGACAAGTAAGGACCAGTGGATGTGCTCAGTGAAATGAGCCAGTCGGTGAAAGAAAAACACCGTAGGGCCCCACTTATATGGGGAATCTAGTGAACAAAATAAACAAATAAGCCAAATAGAAGCAGACTCACAGATAGAGAGCAGGCTGACAGCTGTGGGGTGGGGGTGTGGGGCGGTGGAGGGATTGAGTAAAAACGAAAAAAGGGAGAAAGAACTCATGGAAACTGGCAGCAGTGCAGTGCGTGCGGTAGGAGGTGGGGCGGGGGAGGGGATGGGGGTAAACGGTGGTGGACCGAGGGGGTGGTGGTGAGCACGCAGGGACTGGGCACAGGTGCAGTGAGTAGGAGGAGCAGAGAGATCGCCACCTGGGAACGTCTGCACTGTGCTGTTGCTAAGCTGTGTGTGTGCAGAGGGCTAACTACTGCTCCTAAGGGGTGCTCTCCCCACCCACCCACTCGAGGTGATCAGATGCTGCGTGTTGGGAGGGTAACCCACATCTGGAGGGTCCCCGGGAAGTTATCACCGTGGACTTTATCAGACCTCCGGGAGAGTGTCTCTGGCCAGGCCAGGCTTGTCCTGAGACATGGTTGGTCTCCTGTGACATGGGGACGGCAGGTAGACACCAGACAGTAGCTGTGGCTCTGTCAGCCACACATTCTCTCCTTCTGTTGCGTACACATCACCCCAGGGCTCCAGGGGTGAGTTTCCAAGAGGGAGTGGGGTGTGCTCAGAGCGACTGGGGGTGAAGGGCTGTGACATTCCTGGAGCAGCTGCTCTCCGCGGGGCTCTGCACTCGGATAGGACACAGGTGGTTACACTGCGACGTGACAGCAACTCAGCGGAGCCCTGACTTCCTGGTGGCACACAAGGACACTGGGACCCGGCTCCAGTGCCCACGGTGGATACCTGGGGGGCTAATAATCTCCCCGAGACCGCGAGACTCCAGAGACTTCTTCCTCTACGTACAGACCCTCAGCAAATCCCGCTCCCCATGAAAGCTGCCCATGGGGTGAGCAAGAAGCAGATACCATGCTCGAATGGAAGTTTTCCATTTTGCAAATTTGACATCGAATGGCATTTTGAAAACACACATAGAAATAAAAACGATACAAGCATTTTAAAGCAAGTTGATTTTTTTTTTTCAAAATCATGTTTCACATCTGTGCTTTTGGCAGAAGCAGACAACTGGTTGTGTTGATGTCTGTAGGGGATCAGTTTACATCCGAAGCAAACTGATTCCGGTGCCGCAGCACAAACGGGATCAGTGTGACCAACGTGTCAGGCGCCTGACTTAGACTGGGTGTCCTGTGAGCACAAGGACAGCAGCTTTCTGGAGGAGGAGCTTCAATGTCAGCCAAAGAAATCATTGCTTACAGAGGCAAAACTAGATTGGTCTGAGGGCCTTCAGGGTTTCCATGACAACCGCAATTAGAAACATTTAACAAAAAAACAATGGATCTACAGGCTGCGAATGGTCGTCAGAAACACGTCTCCTGATTTGTTCCCACTGTTAGAAGTAAACAGAGACACTCCAATAGGGGAATGAGACTGCTCCCACGAGCACTCTTCGGAATTTCTGGTGCGGTGGGCGAGGGCCTTCTGAGCACGAATGACATTGATGGCGTGGCTGGTGGGGGGACGGAGACAAATGTCCTCTGGAACCCCCATCTGCACACCCACCACCACCACTCGAACCAATGACCCGCTCCAGGATAAGCAAGCACTCACAAGTCCTTTGTTCCAAAGTGACCGAAAGACAGAGACTCCCCCGCCCCAGCTCCGCGTTCTGGCCGCCAGATCGCTCACCTGGCCTCGCAGCAGTTCACGGACAGCAGATCCATGCGCCGAGCTGCCAGCGTTTCCTGATTAGCCTCGGAAGAACTTTCCATCACGCTTCTCCCTCGCCCCTGCTGGTGAGGAGGTGGAGACACCGGCACAGCAATTCCCCAGCGTATACACTTGGCCGGGGTTCCTGCCTGCCTTTGGCTGAGTCAGCTTGGAGGGCGGCCCTAGGGCCAGGGACCGGGCAGGCCGCCACCGGCACTGCACGCCCGTTGTGTTGCAAGGCCTCCACTGCGGGAGCGTTTTCAAAGTCAGCCTTCTTGACAGCTCAGTGCTGTTATTTGAGGTTCCCAGCCAGTCACAAGTTAATGCGCCCCAAACATTTCCCCCTCTCCCGCACGCACAGGGCGGGGAAGGGTGCACCAGGGAGGAGCGATGTTGGTAATGACAGTGGTCACCAGGAATGGAGTCCCGACGAGCATTTTCTCATTTCCTCTTCACAACAGCCCCGTGGGGGGTGTGTTCTTCTCACCCTCACTCTACATACCACTCAGGAAACCCAACCCCGGAGAAGCAGCAGCCCCGAATCGCACAGCCAACCAGTGGCCACACGCCAACTGAAGGTGAGGGTGTGAATCCCGGTGGCCAGGCCCCTGGACGGTTCAGTAATCACGGAACTCCAGTTGCTGGGGGTCTAAAGCCTCAAGGAATTCTTCGATCCAAACAGATATTGTTAGTGAAATGTATTCACAGGAAACTTCATGCGTCTGCAGCTGGTCCGAGCAATGGGACAAACAAAGCTTGGGACCCGGGCTGAAATCCCAGCTCTGAAACTCACCTGCTGGATGACCTGGGGCAAGCTCCTGGGTCTCTCTGAGTCTGGACCCCGGATGGAACGTGCCCCCTGCAGAGCTCCGGGGCTAGGAGCGGTGGGGTGGGTGAAGCACTTTGCAGGTAATGGGCGCTCTGAAAATCGAGTTGATAGTTTCTGTGAGCCTCTTACAGTCAGAGCTCTTTCAGATCCTCCCGGTTCCACCGGCTGCCCCAACCAGCCAGGGGTTTTTCTGGCAACGCCGAGGGGCACCATCTGCCGGCTCTGCATAGTGCTGGTGCGGTGGCAACAATCTCACCCAGACACGCTAGGCACCGTGTTCGCAGGTGAGTTTTCCCAGGGAGCCTGTCACCCTCTGAGGTCGAGACTTTATCAGCAGGTGAAATTCGGCTCAGCGAAGCAAGCCGGTGGGAGAAGGGAGCTGAATCGTGTGTGTGGTGGCCGCCAGGCAGTGCCTGGCCTAGTGCATAGACGGTGTGGAAAGGGCCCTGACCGTCCACGAAACACAACTAATGGACCTCAAACAGGACTATCTGCAGCATTTGCTTACCTCCACGGATGCAGGTGAGCTCTTTCGGTCGAAACCTATTCACAGAGACCCTGAAGCGGCCTGGAAACAGCTGAGTGTTCTGCAGTATCTAAAGGATGCGGCTGCCATTCAGCCCTCAAATCAGACCCTCGGGCTCTTCCCTGCACTTCAGGCTAAACGTCCTTTCCAGGCCTGTGGTTGTCTTCCTGGAACGAAGGCTCCGGTTCATTTAGAAGTCACTCTGCTTCAGGAGAGAGGCCCCCGGAAACCTGGGCCCTGCTGCCTCCCTCACAGACCTCCCGCACAGGAAACCAGAGGGCTGGTGGGCACAGCCTTGGCCGTGACTGAGTCAGGCCCAACCAGGGCGAGTGGGGGCCCTTCACACCTGCAGGTCCCTTCCCATCGCAAGCACCTGGAAACAAGGGCTCATGTTTAGGGTCTTGCCCGACTTTTCAGAGTTTTACATTTTCAGGTCCTTGGCATTCTACAGATTCATGCCTTTAAGAAGTTACAGCTTTAATTTTGAAAAATCATCACAGCACTGATTTGGGGGTTATATTATGTCAGTAACCTTGGAGGTGAGGGAAGTGATATAAACCACAAGTTCGTTTGCCAAACAGGCTTAAAACCTCTAAGACACGCACATACACATATATACACATGTATGAACAAGCACGCACAGGCATGTGCTCACTCCCTCTGCATGGTCTTGGTGACATCACCATCGGCACCAGCAGCCAAACCCCCACAGGAGCTGTGAGGCCATGTCTGCGTCATCACAGGTCGGAGCCAACACCAGGCACAGGTACTGAAGGACGGTGGGCCCAGCCACCTGGGTGGGACCGGACCTCCTTGTCATCCGCCTTTGTCATCAGAGGGCCACAGTCTGTTTTGTCTGCAGTGAGGTTGGAGTAGAATGACATACAAGCAGGAAGGCCATTACTGGCTGGGTTCTTTTTCTTTCTTTCTACCTCTGACAGGACATTCCAATACTGTTCTCTAGATTCTGGGTCTTAAGAAAAACAGCTTTGGGGTTACGACTTGACCTTTGTGGCAGATGGCTGGAGAGGAGTCTTGGGAGGGGCCCAGGCCCCCGCAGCCTGCAGCTCGGCGACTCAGGAAGCGATTCCAGTTGGTATGCGTCCCTTACAGCCCCAGACCTGCACCCACAAACCCCCATCACCTAGAGACAGAGTCCTTCTCTCTCAGTTTTAAAATCCGTCATCGTAAATAATTTCAGCTGTTTTAATTTAATCATACTGAAGTAATCATAGTACAATGTTTGTGCAAGTAGCCAGTAAGAACTTCCAGCTCCCCTTCCTGACACTGATTGGGAAACTGTCCTCAGTGATTGAAAAATCAGAGTCCAGAAGTTGAAAGAGAAAGAAAATAAAACCCTCCCGTGGGCACGAGCCAAGCGGGAACCCATCCCAGGAAAGCCGGTGTTGTTCTCCGTGCCACTGGCAAATATGCCGATTAGTGAATGTACTGATTTTACTTTACAGTAACTAATATAGCATGGAGACCATGTTTTCAGATCAAATAAACTTTACGGTCCCCACCCTGGACAAGGCTAGAGTTTAATAGATTTTAGATATATATAAGTTTATAATATATCGATAACATAGCTATCTATATATGCATATTTGTATATACTTCTATGTAATTTTTCAATCCCTGAGAAACGGGGGAAGAGTGCGCTGGCATTGAAAAGCCTCCCGCATTTCGCTCTTGACCTCTGTTGTGGGGGTCGCAGTCCCTGGGCAGCGGCTGTGACACTGAACACAGGACGGGGCTGCTTGTAGGGAAGCAGCTACGGGTGAATCCACAGCAAGAGGAACTCAGTGCACTTGCGAAGGCCTCTCGCAGCAGAAAACCAGGGAGAGGCAACACCGGGAAACGGAACTCCTTGTCTCTCCGAGGGTTACTGGAATTCTAAGGGCAGAAAAGCGTTCTCATTTGCTGTGCTTGCGAGAAGCCATCTTGGGTTCTCTCCACATACAGAACAATTCTTGGTGGCCTTAATTTTTAAACATCCTGAAATAAGATTAAATTTTAAGGATTAGAAAGAATATCCCACTCTCCTAACACACTATTTTAATGTTTGTTTTCTCTTTCTTAGTCATGTTTATGTTGCATGTTTAGACTTTATGTAGCTGTAAACCTGAACAAGTAAATTCTTGCAAACTGTTTTATCTAAGAGATCGTCAGTTTTGTTCAGATTTCTGAGAACTTGAAAATACTATGAGTAGCTGTATAATAGCATGTAGAATGAATATTGCATTGTCATCATTATTATTTAATATTAGACATGTGATTTATTTTCAGCTTTTTATTATTAGAGCTGCTACAATGCATATGTCCATACAAATAGTTGTTTTCTTCTGCTGAATTATTTTCTTCAGATAAATTCCAGGGAGGCGGGAATTACAGTTCCCTGCTGGATCAAATGCCACAACATGTTTGTGTTTGGCTCACAGACAGGCGCGCGGCTTTCTTAAAAGCTGTTCCAGTTCACCTTGCTGTCAGCAAGTGTGGGGAAGGTGCCCACTTCGAAACACCTGTGGTAGTTCAGAGTACAGGGAGCAAAGAGAGAGAAGAAAGTGCAGAGTGGGCAGAAGGGAGGTGCGGGAGAGGACAGGAGTGGGTGCACAGTGCGTGCCGGCTGGGGGGACTGTCCAGAGGTGGAACTCCTTCCTTAGAGAAACAGCAGCCCGGAATAAAGCGTTTGCCCAGCGCTGTGAGTGGTTCCGCTTCCTTCCGAAGCCCGGCGCTGCACTAGAGCCAGCAGGGGCTTCCTAGCAGCTTAAACTCGGATTTAAGATGCTCTTTTCCATGTGATTTGTTAAATCCTAGGGGGCCGTGAACGGCCTTAATACCACCATCACACAAACAATGCACTCCATCATCATTTCCAATCTTTAACTAAATCCATTTCTAAGGCAATTACCTGTCTGCTATTGATGGGCCATCTGTTTCCCCAGTAATTGCACGACACATCACTTAGCAACAGGATGTGGGCTCTGCCATATTTCCATAGAAGAGCAATGTGGCCCTGGTTTTCAAGCAAGAAATTAGTACGGTTTCCTGTTGTTACAAATAAACTCACAGACACGCGCTCTGGGCACACCTGTGTGCATGCGTGTGGCCAGGCACCTTTTATTTATTTACTTTTTACCCCTGGTTGCCGTAGTCAACGGAGGTGGGGTGGGGCGGACATTTGCCTCCCCAGGGGTCTGCTCAGAACAACCCCAGCAGCCACTGCTAGCTAGACTTGCTGTTTGCCAGAAACTGCAACCTGCTAAAACTCCACAGACATTATTTTGCTTAATCCTGACCGCAATCTGATGCGCCAGGTATTTTTATATCTAACTGAGTAGTCTTACCCCATTTGCAGATAAAGACATTCAGGCTTGCGGAGACCGAGTTCCCTAAGGTCACAAATGAAATTGTGAACCGGAGTCATCCGTGCAAAGCCCCCGGTCTTCACCCCAGTCCTTGGAGCTGACCACAACATCCATCACTACCTGGTGACTCAGTGTTTTCAGAATGAGTTCATATAGATCAAGTATGGACGGGACATTGGAAGGGTCCCTGGCTTCCTCTTTAGATCCCTCCGGATGTTCCCCTGTTCTCTCTCAGCACCTTGCTCAGGGCTCTAAGCTCAGATCAGGGCCTGGGGGTGCTGCTTTGGGCCTGAGAAACCCCCAGTCCTCACCCCTGTCGGGAGAACTTTACCTCCTTATCCAGAGAGTGTCTTCGCAATGTAACTGGGTGTTAAGTCCCTGTACCAACACTGACATCTTGCCTGCCTGCTCCTTGCTGGACAGTCTCCACTGGATGAGCCACAAGCATTTCAAACTCCAAAGGACCCAAACCAAACTCACTGCTTTCCTTTCTCACCCCAGGCCCGGACTCTCCTGGCCCGGCGCCCCAGTGCCTTTCTGGCAATGGCCCCACCAGAGGCAGGCTTGCACTTCACCGAAGACTCCACTCCTTCATCCACCCGCACAACCGTGCCTTCAACGACCAAGCCAATTACCACTGCCGTCCTTCGCTCCCCCAGCCCAGGTTACAGACATGTCTTGCCTTAGTTATTATAAAAGCATCAGTCCCCTAGCTGATATTTTTGCACATAGTTGTGGCCTGAACCACCTGGTCACACAGTGTGCTGCAACCAGAAGGGTCTCTCTAAAGCACACATCTGATCTCTCCACACACTGATACATAGTGCATGTTTCCATGTTGCTCTTCACGTGAGCTTTCAGCTCCACCGTGGATGTGCACAGCCCTTCACGTCTGGCTCCTGCATCGCTCTGCAGCCCCACCCTGGAGAGGGCTCCTTGGTGCCGAGGACTTCCCTCCGGGCAATTTTGCTGGCCATTCCTCAAGCCTTTGCCCAACCACCCACCCATTATAACCCACTGTCTCTTACCTATCTCAGCACTCGATGCTGAAATCCCTTCCTCAGGAAGCCTGCCTGGTCAGGAGAAATGTCCTTCCCAGAATCCCTCCCAGCCGCTTGGAAGCCTCCTTGCATTGCATCCGTTACACTGTTTGGCAGTCATTCACTCACCGCTCACCTGGTTTCTGGTTTACAGTTCTTATCTACTTGCTGAAAGGGTGACTAAAGTTTACTGCACCTTGCCCTCAGGCAGCTCAGTTGGTTGGAACATCACTCCATGCACCAAAATCCACAGGTTTAACACCCAGTGTGGGTATGTATGGGAGGCAACCAAAGGATGTTTTTCACATCGGTTTATCTCCCTCTCTCTAAAAAGCAATTAAAAGATCCTCAGGTAAGGATTTAAATATATACACATATATATTTATATATATAAAGTTTACTACAGTTTTATGATTGAACTTCCCAGGCTCCTCTCCTCCTGCTAACTGAGTTGGCCCAGTGCTTAACACGGTACCCAACACAGAGTATGGGCTCATCAAATGTTGACTTCACTGAGTAAATGCCCCAAACAATCCCCCTTGTGAGGGGCCAAGTCTCAACCAAAGGTCACTCCAGATGCAGTCTCCAAGCCTGGGGGACACTTCTATACTGGTCGCATCCACAAGATCTTGGCTCGGAAGAGACGCTGTCACAGGGAGATGACCAGAACAACCTTTGCCGTTGGGCTGAAGATGGATAACCCTAAGGTAAGGAAGTTTGCCTTCTTTTGTATTTATTCCAATCCGTAAGTTTTCCGCACACGAGAAAAAGAAGAGAACAGGGCAGGGAGAGGAGAAGGAGAAAGAGGAGGAGGAAGGGGTAAAAGTAAAAACAAGGTAGAGAGGAGGAATAGGAAGGGTCGGAGAAGGAGCAAGAGGAACAGGAGGAAGAAGAGTGAGAAGAAGGAGCTGCAGAGTGGTTGGGGGCAGGGAAAGGAGGAGAACGGGAGCTGCTGCAGGAGAAGACAAGCCCGTCTCCAAAGCCACCCCACCCTGACCCTGGAGACGCGGACGTGCGCCGTGAGCTGGGGGAGGACCCCAAGCCTGCCAGCCCGAGGACAGCGACTAGTGGGGGCTATTGTCTCAAGACCCAGGGACAGTTATCTCTGTGAAAACAAGAGTTGAACTAAAAATGTCTAAGGTTTCTTCTAGGACTCAACGTTAACAATGATTGTGGAAAACTCCGCTTTCGGTCCTCTTACACCCTGCCGGAAGAAGGACTAGTCGATGACGTCCAGGACTTTCAGGCGCCGCGAGAAAAGCGATGAGGAGAATCAGGCTGGGATGGTCTGTGCTACTGTTTCCTTGTTTTGTCGGCTGGACAGGGCCGTGGGGAGCCCGGATGTGTGGTCGGACATCATTCAGGTGTCTCTGTGAGGGTGCTTCTGGATGAGATGACGCTTCAGCTGGACTGGATGAAGCGGGCTGCCCTGCATAACACAGGCAGACCCCATCCAGTCCGTGGGAGAACCGACTGGAACCACCGGCCTCACCGAGCAGCACTGAGGGAGGGAGCTGCTCCCGCCTGTTTGACCAGGGACATCCGTGTGCTCTTGCCTTTGACCTCGACCTGAAACCTCGGCTCTCCTTGGGCCTTGAGCATGCCATCTTCTGGGCTGCACTGTCTACTGCTGACTTGGACTTGGAGGAGACAGCACCACCAGCTCTCTAGTCTCCGGCTGGTTGGCTGCCCATCTGAGGACCTCTCAGCCTCCTTAGTCACATGAGCAATTCCTTACAGTCAGTCTCTCTCTCTGTCTCCATGCGCCATGTATGTTCTGTGTACGGGTTCTCCAGAGAGAAACAGAATAAACAGCACATGCATACACCGTATTACAGAAGCAGGATAGGCAAGATCTGGCTGTCCCATCCGCTCTGAAACTGTAAGGCTTTCCCAGCTAACTTTGTGGAGCTAATAACCACAACAGGAACCAGCATTCAAGTCACAACGAGCTTTCTCGATCAGGGAGCGCTCGGTGTCTCCCTGGAAAGTCACGGAGAACCAGGGCGCTTCCGGCAGTCAAGTCTGCGTCTCCTAAGACCCCAGTGAGGCCTGTCCAAGGGCTGCCAGGTGACCTGGGTGTCACCAAACAATGACCCCGGAGTCTGCAGCACGAATCTCTCTCTCCTTTAACAGGCAGGTGCTCATCCTTCTTTAAAAAAAGTACCGAACTGGCCCATTTAGTATTGTTCTTTCAGATAAATGCAGGGCAAACATTAATTTTCTTAATAAAAATATTTTTAAGAGTTCTTTGGGTAGTTTAATACTTGATTATTTTGCCCTTTCTGACTTCCAGCATAACCTTAGAAAGAGAATAAAGTTTTATATTCTAAATTTTTGTTCCAAATACACCGAAGACTTTCTACCACAGCAACTGTCAGGGGGAAGGTGACATGTAACAGGCATATGTCCTGAAGAAGAGAAAGAATTTGTTAAAATAACGATTCTCTGATTCCCAAATACTTTTCAAGGATTTATGAAAGGCCTTGACTTTGATATAAGCTATGACAGAAGAATTATTTCTGATTACACGCTTTTCTTGCTTTTTATCAAGGTTTAAATTGGATCACTGATCAAAAAACTAACTTTAAAAATTATGTCACAGAAAATAAGATTAAATAGCTGACACTTAACTGTGGTCTTTAGAAACAGCCCAACAAGATTAAAGCTTGTCCGGCACTGTCATTTTGCTCTAAATAATCTCTATTAGGAGGAGTATTGCTAGTATTTGAATTACCCTAAAAAGCAATTAACTCTATTCTTATTAGATTAGAATGAATTAAATCTTTAAGGACTTTTCATTCTAGAATTTTACATAACAATTAAATGGTGTCTCCATTACTAAGAAAAGTATTTTCAGCTGTGGATTTAAGCTGCATTTTTGACACGAGCTGCATCAGGATGAACTTCTCATGTCTTTTATTTGCCTTGGGACGGGTTGACTTCCGGTTTGTAGTAAGTTGGGGCAGTGAAACACACCCCAGGATTTCTCGTTTCTCAAGAATAACTGGCCAACGCAGCAATGGTAAGGTTCCTTGTCTACCTGTAGGGATAATAAAGATATTAGAACTCAGTAGACCACAGAGCATCTGCTTCTAAGTAATCTTCCATTTTCATGGTGCTAAAGGGTTTAGGGATAGTGCAAACTCTCCAAAATCTTCACAAGCTATTAGGACTAAAATTCAATACCTAGTTATGAGGGCTTAGCACTGATTGCACTGGTGCTGTGAAAAACAGAGAAAGCAGAGACTACAGAGGAGCTAAGCCAGCCGGGTGTCCAACCTGCGGCCCACAGGCCCCATGCGGCCCAGGGTGGCTGTGAATGCGGCCCAACGCAAAATCTACTTAAAACACGATGAGACTTTTTTGTGATGGCATGCTGCAATGTGTTCAATGTGTGGCCCATTAAAGAAGGAGACAACTCTTCCTCTTCCCGTGTGGCCCAGAGACGCCAAAAGGTTGGACGCCCCGGGAGGAGTAGACCTTTCGAAAAAAAGGAAAATATGAGCAAACAGAAATGGAAATCAACCGTAAGGAAGACTGCAGGATTACGGTCGGCTGTGTGATGTAGGACACAGGAAAGGATGATCAGGAAACGTGGGTTCCATGTGAACCAGAGGCCAGGCCTGGACACAGGTAGGCTCTGAGTGTCCCCCAGAGGTCTAGCTCCCGTGTATGCCGATACGGGACCTGCACCTCGTCAAAGCAACTCTGTCACTTTCAAGGCCAGTAGAGGCAGGAACGGGGGATTTCCTCGCACCGCAGTGTATCTAACTTCCGAGCTCAGCCTAGTGACGACAACCACGTAAATAAGAACCGCACATTGTATCCATAGATGGTCTCACATGTGGGTTTCTGGCAGAATCTTAGAGCCAATGCCCTGTGGCAGTGGAAGCAAAGCTGAGTCCCAAACCGAAGCCTGCACGTTGAGGATGAGACCGATGTCCTGCCTATGCAAACACCACCACCGATCAAACAGCAGGCCAGTCGACGCTATGCCCCTAGCACTCTATGTGATGACGACAGAACACAAGCCACCGTTGCTCAAGGACTTCATGGTTCTGATACTGCGGACACAACTAATTACTCTCACGGGCTCAGTTAAGCGTAACCCGGGTTAGGAGAAGATAACGACCGACTAGAGCCGTAGAAACCTGGTAGTCTTTTTCCCTTAGCACCTGAGTGCCGACTGTCTTGCCAGTTTAGACGTTTATCACAGTGGTCTTTCCCGTCATTGCTGCCCGTCGGTTTTAGAAACGGCCGGATGTGGTGGAGAATGTTAGTGGGCCCTTGGGGTGGAATATGAACCGTCACTGAAACCCAGTCGACGATGCTGAGTGTGCGCCTGCCAGGTGTGAGGCAGCACGCTGCTGTGTTAACATTCTCACAATCTGCAGCCACCAGGATGCGGAGCCGATCGTAGGAAATCTGCTTCAGCCCCGAGCACGCCTCTGTTACCATCCAGCTTGAACGTAGATATCATTACAAACTTAGAGATTTTTTTTCTTGTCATTTAGATTTTTATTTTGTACCTAATGAAAGAGGTCTTTCAGACTTAGATTTTTGTCACATGTCACTCTCATGCATACAAACAAGGAGAACATGAGTGAAATAAATGGGTTAAGACATTTCTAAGGTAAAGACAACCACATCGAAATGGTCACTTGGCCCTCAGTACTTATAAAACCACCCAGATTTCACAGACATTAAAATGTGGGGGGGAGACAACAATAAAGGAAGTCCCCCCATTTGCACACTGCCTTGCTTAAGGTACAGGATGATTCCCAGTCTCATTCAATTCCCTTGTGTATACCTTCCCTGGTTACACCTTCCTGCTTCCCACACAAGACAACTACCACCCCGAATTTTGTGCTCCTCATTCCTCTGACTCTGCACTTTTACCAAATACATGTGCTTTGGGTCAGATTGTTCATACAGGTAGGCTGTGGGAGGTCCTATGAAGGTCCGCTTAGCCCAGCATCACCACCCCCACTTATTTGGTGACGGGAAATGTGTTTGATGGAACATCTATCAACACTTGAGAAAAGTGTGTTCTGCGGATCCACCCAGGAAGCATCAGCATGTCAGCTGCGGAAGGAATTGCTGAAAGCAAAGGGTGGACGGGCGGATTGAGGCCAGATGGCAGAGGGTGGGAATGGCACATGAGGGAGTTTGGACTTCACCCTGATGGTGTCATGGCCATCTGGTCTATTTTTAAAGGGTGCGGCGTGATCTGACCCATGCCTCAGGAGGGTTAGGCTGGCACCAGGAAGACGGGTTAATGCGGACAGAGACTGGAGGTAGTAAAAGTAATTAGAAGACAATTAGCGGGAGCTTGGTGGACAGTGATAAGGGTATGAGCAAGGCCAGAGGCAGCAGTTAGGACAGACACTCACAGGCTGCGGGGGACCTGTTCCACCTGCACTCACCACAGCTGGCAAGGAACAGAGGTCAGGAGATGGACATTGTAAGAGACACTTCAGGGAGCATGAGCATAGACAAAAACAAAGCAAAAACAAAACAAAAAAACTGGTGACTTTAGGAAAACAACAATAGAAAAGTCAGAAAAAGAAGTAACAAAAAAATTGATCAGTTTTAGCCATAGACTAAGACATAGTCATCCGATCATTTGTTAATTTTTAAGTGTCAGGCATCGTGGCTGCAAATGTCCCTGGTTCGTGTCCCCCTCAACACCCAGGCACCCTTGTGGGAGCCGTGAAACCCAGTATCGAAGCCAAGGGGCCCAGGGGACCTCAGCCACCCATGTGCTGGGTGACAGGCACACAGACTCGGTCCTGGCTGTAGACTCCACAGTGGCCCATATACCAGCCCCAGATCACCTTAGACAAGCACCCATGGTGGACAGAAGCTCTGTGGGAGCCCAGGCTGCTAGCCGAGAAGTCCCAGCACACCATTGGGATGACCACATTAGTACACATGACTTTGGATGCACTGGAGAAGGAAGTTAGTACAGACCAAAGGACAGAATTGCTACTTCAAATGCAAAGACAGCAGTGCAAAATTCAAAGCATGTGATCAATTGATAAAACATGAAACTACCAAAGGATAGCAACAGCCTTTTAGTAATTGATGTTGAACTCATGGAAATTTACAATTTAATTCATAAAGAATACAAAAAACATTTAAAGGAAACTCAGTGCACTACAAGAAAACACAGACAATTTCACAAAACATGCAACACAATGCATAAACAAAATGGAAAATTCCACAGGGAGATAAAAATCATTAAAAAGAACCAAACAGATTCTGGGGTAGAAAAATACAATGAATGAAATGGGTGGGGGGGGGAATGTACTAGAGAGCATCGGTATCAGAATGGATTGAGCAGAAGACAGAATTTGTGAGTTAGAAGACAGGAACTTTGAAATTTTCCACTAGGGAGATCAAAAGAAAAAAAAAAGAAAGGAATGAAGAAGAGTGAAGAAAGCCTAGGGAGACACATTCGAAGAACCAATTCTCGAATTACTGAAGTTTCAGGAGGAGGAGATAGTTAAGAAAACACCAAGATATTCACAGTGATACAATCCTTCAAACTTGTGCTGATTGCCCTCATTTTATGTCTTTGTGTGTGTATGTGTGTTTCTGGGGAATTCTTGCTACAGAAGCTCGTTAACTTACTACTACAGTCAAGATACAAAACCGTCCCACCTCCATGGGCGCCCGTCACGTTGCCCTTGAGGGGGTGTTTCCATGACCTATAAATAGCAGGTGAGAGCTATTTCATTCTCAAATTAAGTGAGAGAAACAGACACACATTTGCTTTCATTTTCTCTTATGCTCACATTTCCCCCTAGATTACATTAATATGTCATTAATCAGATCTTACAAAATGCTAATATTTTGATACAGTCATTTGCAAATATATGCTCGGTCATTATTTTGTCTATAAACCATATGATCCATCAAGTACATGCCTGGGTATTTTACCTAGAGAAAGTGAAATTCATATTTTCCCCAAAAGCTCTGCATGAAAACTTAGAGCAGTTTTTCCTGGAAGAACCGAAAATGAGAAACAACAGGAGCGCCCTCGGAGGAAGGAGAAGCAAACGGCGGTGCACCCACCCACACCCACCCACACCCACCCACACGCGGGAGCACTGCTCAGCGACACCAATGAGTGCACACGGGGACACCCAGTGATGGGAGTGGGTCTCAAGGGCAGCATGCCGAGTGGCAAAAATGCCAATCAAAATACATCCCATATGATCCTCTTTGTGAAACAGTCTCAAAATAACAAAATCATAGAGATGGAAAAGATGGGCATTGCGGGAAATCAGGAGAGGAGAGAGGGTGAGACTGACTGTCACGGGTGACACAGTGGGGTCTACGGAGCCGGGACAGCTGGGCATCCCGACTACAGCAGAGGTGCCGCAGATCTACTCATGTGATGAAAATTCACGGAACTATTCCTACCCCCTAAAAAGTTTATATGTAAAAGAACAGGTGAAATATGAATTAGGTGTGCATTTAGTTAATAGTATGGTATCCATGTCAATTATCTGGTTTTACAATGCTGACAGTTATATAAGATGCTTTCAATGGGTGAGAATACATAGGAACTCTCTGTACTAATTTTGCAACAACTTGTCAGTCTAAAATTATTTTGTTATTTTAATTTTTTAATCTAGGTTATTTTTATTGTGTTTTTCAATTACCATGTATCCCTCTTATCCAATTATTTTTAAGTAAAAACAAAAATTAGCTTCCCCAACTTACAGAGAAGTAAAGTTGAGATTCAAGCAGGCTACGTAACTTGCCCCTATGAAAAAAGTTCTCAGGCAAGCAAAGGTCACACTGAGATTCAAACTCCAAGACTCCTGACTCCAAGTTCATGGCCCTTTAAACCATGGTGCCTCTTTCAGTCACGTGTTTAGCTAGAGCAGATAAATATCCAGGTGGCAGGTGAAGGATGTGCAGGTGAATGGAGCAACCTGTTCAAAATCAGGAAGTAAATACGAGAAAGGGAAAGAAGTACAAACCACCAAAAGCTGGGGCGAGTGATGGGTGGTGGGGGGTAAGAGCAATAAGCCTTGAGGGGAAGGACAGAGGGGACAGGCTGGCAGGCCAGGAGACAATGGGCTGTGGGCCAGACACCTGATTGGTACAGGAAATAATCTCTGGGGATCACAGTCTCGAGAAATAGCCCTGGAAAAGAAGTGAGTGGCCAGATTCTACTAGAAGGAAAGGTCACTGAGTGTAAGCTCGTCAGAGATCCATAAGGCAACGGGGCAAATGCATGGTCCATGGGCACATTTGAGGGAGCCAGATGGGGGTGTGAAGAGGAGAGAGACTTCATTCCTTCTACCAATACACAGTCCCTGGGGTGAAGAACTTCATCTGCCTTTGCTACTGACTATATGAAGTACACTATCTATAGCTAAGTTTAAAATTCAAGTAAAAGCAAATGTATATCTACCATATATTACTTAAAGGGGTTAAAATAAAAAGATGAATATTCTTGGCGAGTTAAAGTTTGTAAGGGTAAAAGGGCTCATTCAATTCAGAAAGCAATGGTAGTTGATTCAAGTAAGGGTGGTCAACTCAACGAAAGCCTAGAAAAATAAGGAATCAAAAACCCTGGGTCAGACAGGTCTCCTGCTGGTAGGGAGCCCCAGTTCCTGATGGGGAGTCCTCCGAGGAGCTGCACCGACTGTCCCCAACTCCCTCCTGCGGGAGACAGCTGCAGCCCAGGCCCATCACGCCAAATACAACGAATGAATATCCTCTTTTATTCATCACCTGTTGGTGGAGGACTTCCTGTGTCCCAGGAGCAGTGACAGGAGCTGGAGCGTGAATGGTGCAATAAAATAAAACATGGTCCCTGTCTTCAAAACTCTCAGGAGACAATAGAAGGAGCAACTACTGGTTGAGAAACTCCACCCCAGGATGGGATGATGGCCATCGACAGCCAGTTCTGACAATGAGGTCAATGGCTGACATCTACTCAACCCATAATAGATGCCAGGGACTCTGCATGTCACTGGCAGGGCAGCCGCAGGTAAGCTCTGAACCCGGGCTTGGTGGCTCAGGGACCACCTGCAGAGAACGCAGTGTGCCACGGAGACCTGTGCCGGGGGAGACGGACAAGAATGACCTTCCAGGATAACTGCACCCTGTCTCTCCCCGTGTTCTACTCCTATGCTTCGAAGGTAAGCTGACATTTTTCCATTGCTTTCAAGACTCTTTCCAAGTTCACCTTTGCCACTGGGATGGCGGGGATGCCATTCTTCTGTCCAGATAAGACCTGAACTCTCAGGGAGTGCGTAGCCACCCAGCAGGGCTCAGCGAGACCCTGTCCTCTTGGGGGCCTTCCGAGAGCATCACCCGGGCCTTCTCAGCTCGCAGTCTGGGTCCCCACCATGCACAGTGCTGGCCCCTGCACATCTCTCACCCCGGCACTGAGGGTTCACTAAAGCCACAAACCTCTCCCTTCGCCTCGGGGCTGGCAACTCCCTTGAGCGTTCGAGGTCTAGTACATGCATCACTGCCACCCCAGAGCTGCCACCACGCCAAACACACAGTAGGCTCTCAACAACCATTGGTGGACCAGTGAGAAGATCTAGGTTTGTGGAGCCACATCCCCATCTGGTGGCCTTTTGGAAGACTCCAGGAAGTCATGTACCCTGCTGTGCTTCCAATACCAGAAGCCCTGCGGTGCTCACCAACCCCACTCCCAGGCACCAGAGCAGGAAATGACTGTCGGGGTGAGACATCTCCTGCTTCTGTGACAGAAAGCAGGCACCCTGTTTGGAAGGGGAGAGCCTGAGAGGGAAGCAGGAGACAGAAGAGAGAGGACGCCCAAACCAGACAGGCCAGTTACCTCATCCACCTTCACGTTTTATACAGGTGTGCTACCTGAAAGGACACATCCTGAGCACATGTTTCCACGTGGACTGAGGCATGCTCAGCCAGAGTCACGACCTGGTCAGAATCTCAGCACCTCCGACGGAAGGAGGGAGCAACTGTTCCAGACAGAAAGCACCGAACCGGTGGGTGGCGATGCCAGGCCGGACCCCAAACCAGCCTGGTGTGTCAGACTTGCTGCTTCTGTGGAACCTGAACTGGGTTTGTTAGTGATGAAGCAATGATTAGTCACTGTGCCCATGGAATAGATGATGGCTTTTTAAAAAATTATGGACTCATCATAATTAGTATTGTCAACAAAAAATCCCAGATTGAAGTGTGGAAAAGAACAAACTTCCTTCAGGTGAATGGTTTGCAAATTGGGGAAATGCAGCCTCCAGTAGATGCTTAAAGTGCACCCCACCAAGACAAAGGGGGGCCACCTTTCAGAAACTTCCCACCCAAGTTCCCAATTGGGCCAGTTTTATGCAAATAAGGCATTCAAATTATCACAGTCCTGATTGGTTGGTATTGTGTGTTCTGACTGGTCATACGGAGCAGTTCTGATTTCTCGGTATAGATGCAGATGAGGCTACAGTAATGCAGTTCTGATTGTGTGGGGCAGGTCTCAGACCATGGGTTGCAAGACAAAACCAGGGTCCTGGCCAGTGTGGCTCAGTTGGTTGGAGTGTCACCCCCATAAACCAAAACGTCGCAGCTTCAATTCCTGGTCAGGGCACATGCCTGGGTTGCAGGTTTGGCCCCTAGTCAGGGCTCAGGGGAGAAGCAACTGATCCATATTTCTCTCTCACATTGAAGTTTCGCTTACTCTCTCTCCCTCTTCCTCTCTAAAATCAATAAGTGTGCCCTCAGGTGAGGATTAAACAAACAAACAAGCAAACAAACAAAAACCAGACACTCTCTTATATCGTTGCCTCGGACAGCAGGAGCTCATAGCGTAGGGGGCTGGCAGCTCCGTCTGGGGCTCCCCTGGAACTGCAGAGGCTGCTGGGCTCTGGTTGCAGACGGGGCCCAGTAAACCGCGGTCAGGCCTGTTAACAGAGGACAGGAGAACGTGGGGTTCATAGCACGTCACTTCCCGCTCCCCCGGTGGTGAAGGGGTCACCCCAAACGGGGTGCTCTGCAAATGCTGCAGGGAAAGAGTGATGACGTGCCAGTTCTACAGAGAGATAAGATTACAGTGGAAATTTGTAATGTTTTTCAAGATTTGTTGTCTATTGATTTTAGAGAGGGGGTGGAGAGAGAGAGAGAAACATCGATTGGTTGTTCCACTTATTGATGCGTTCGTTGGTGATTCTTGTGTGTGTCCTGACTAGGGATCAAACACAGGATCTTGGCATATCAGGACGATGCTCTAACCAACTGAGCTACTTGTCCAGGGTTAAAGTAGAAAATTTTATATACAAAAGCATTAAGTAATGAGGTAAATATAATTATTCTGAAAATCATCATCTATAACTTTAGAATCTCATAACTTGACAAATGAGGCTTAAAGGGAGACTAGCTCTGATTTAAAAGAGTCAAAATTGAAAACGGCTTTGACTGTCCCACGCAAGTACTGAAGAACGTCCCGGGAGTATAAACTGAGTGCACGTGGGCCACCTGTGACCCTCACAACCACCACCTGCCCGTATGTAGGTGGTGGTGCTGCCCCGTCTTGGAAACAAAGGGCAGGGCAGAGGAGGGCGAGGGTCTGTTCAGAACCCCAGCGAGGAAGTGGCGAGCCAGGCGTTTGAGTCGCCCAAGGGTACAGCTCCTGCTTTCCGGTCCCTTTGCAAAACCGGAAGTCACACCCTCACGTTCTGTCAGCTTGTCCCCCCAGATCCTTCTTTGGGAGGTGTGTCACACTTACGAGCTCACTTCTTTCCAAACATCCCACGAGTGTTTTCTCTGTACAGAAATTTCTGGCATAAAAATAAACTGTGGTGGAGTGCAAACAGCACTGATCTGGATTTGAGGAACAGGGGGTTTGGGATGCCTGGGTCTTTCTCCTTACCAGCTCCCTCGCCCTCCTCCAGCACCCTACTCTGTTCCACGGGAGAAACACCTTCTGTGTGGCCAGGCTGAGAAGGGGACCGAGCGCAGGAACAGCTCTGCAAGGGCTGGGGTCCCGGCTGGGGCTCCAACAGCCGCTGGGTCCGACCCAATGGCCGTCCTTGGGCCCCGCGGTGCCCTCTAGCAGAGGCCACGGCTCCTCCCACGTAAGAAGCCTGGATGTGGGCAGGTGGTCGGTGTGACATCAGAGTGACAGAGGAAGTTCTCTGTGACCGTTTTTGAACATCCGTGAAGGCCCTGCTAAGCCCAGCAAAGTATCTCCCCTCAATTTTGCCTCCTCGGCAGACCAAATCTGGCAGCTTTCCGACTGCAGGCCTGCCTTCATTCGGCCCGGTTTGAAAGTTAAATGATGCTGTGAGTCATCCTCACACGCAGAGGAAGCAAACAGACTGGAGTGAAACCCTTCTTCACTTATCTTTGAGGCAGGAATCAACCGATGATGAGGTTCATTCAGTCAGCGCTTTGCAAACATTTATGGAGGGCCTACTGTAATTGTTTTTAATAAAAAAAATGCCAGGTGTTCAGAACGTTGGGATATTGGTAAAGTTCATGTCGACTGTGAATATGTTTATTCTCTCTGCAATTGTTCTCCCGGAAAGAAAGTCAGAGAGTGAGACATTCAATCTGCCCGCCAACACACAGCACAGAACAGGCCGACCTCTCGAGGCTGGGCCGTCCCTGCTAACAAGGTCACCCCCCCTCCCCCGCCCCCCGGGCCTCCACAAGGTGTGGCCTTCAGGGACTACACTTCTCTCTTTTGATTCAGCCACTTAGATAATGACTTTAAAGTTACGAGTAGGTTTTCTTTACCTCTGGCACAGCCCAAGGACGTGAGGTCACACAAGCAAACAGGTTTCGGGCCAATGTTCTCTTATCTCTTGCCACAGAGATAAAAGGAAAAATTGATTGAAGGAACAAATGAAGCCACCTGCTCTGAATCGTAACAAAAGGGTGAGAAACCTGAGGACTTTAAATACTATCGTGAGGACTAAAGCAGTTAAACATCACTGGGCACCAGCAGGTAGGCCTTAAGAACTGATCTGTAATTAAATGAAGTTCTTAACTGTCCCCTCTTTTGCTGATCTGTGACACAGAGGTGATACGGGCCCTTCTGCTCGTTGGGGGGTCAGGGAAACTGAGGCAAAGGTGCTGGGTCAGGGGAAGAGAGCCACCCCAGTGTCCTGAGTTTGACTGTGGGGTTTGACTCCAGAAATCTCTCCTGTCTTCTGTTATTTGGTCTCAGAGAACTGGAGGGGGGGAGTCGGTAAGGGAAGGTAGGATGGAATGGCAGGCAGAATAATGCCCCCCAAACATCCTAATCCCTGGCATCCTCACCTGGTAAAATGGACTTTGCAGATGTGATTAAGCATCTGGAAGTGGGATTACTTCGATGACCTGCCTGGGGCTCATGTAATGACAAGCGCCCCGATCAGAGGGGCAGCAGAGTCAGTAACAGAAGATGGGGTGATGAAAGCAAGAAGCTGAGGGATGCTAGGAAGGGACCCCAAGCCGAGGGGCGCAGGAAGCCCGGGAGGCTGCCAAAGGCACAGAGGCCCGGCCTCCCTCGGGGTCTCTGGAGGGGCCTGTCCTGCTGGCATCTGGACATCAGCCCAATGAAACTGGGGTTGGACTTCTGACCTCCAGAACAGCGCAGGAATAGAGGGCGCGCTGTGTTAAGCCACTGAGTTTGTGCTAACTCGTTACAGCATCCATGTGAAACCAGCACAAGTGATAAACCATGCTCTCTGATAAAAAGAGCGAAGGAGTGAGGCTCAGAGGACTTCTGCTCTGGTTGCAGGTCGGCCGCCACTAGCTGTGGGGCCCTGAACAAGTCACTTACCTCTCAGGATGTTAATTTAGCCACACAGCAGGGAGCTTACCATACTTTTTGGACCATAAGACACACCTAGGTTTTAGAAGAGGAAAATAGGAAAAAAATTTTGAGGCAAAAAATGTGGTAAAATATTTAATAACATAAACGACATAACATTTCACCAATATAAATGTAAACAGAACTCAACAACAGCATTAACAAACATTATTCCTCCCAAATTTGGGGGTGGGGGTGAGTCTTATAGTCTGAAAAATATGGTGAGTCTGGTTAACTCTTTGGTCCCTTCCAGCTCTGAGAGTCTACAGCTGCCGCAACGCTGAGCGCTCAGACCGCTCAGCATATGGCCGCCTCGACAGCTGCCCGTCCTCCTGGTGAAATGCTGAAACTGTGTGTTCAGTCCCCTGCCACACCACGCCACACCTGGAGTGACTCTAGCCGGGTCGCAAATCCCAGACATTGGCCCTGAAGACACAGCGACCCATGAAATGAATGCATTTCTACATTCTGGGGCGTATTTGCTTAGTACACAGATTTTTTTGTAAAAAAAAAAAAAAAAAAACCATAGTGCCTGCTTCAGGCAGGTTTATTCTGGAGAAGGAGCTTCTTAGTTCCGGCCGAACATATGGCCTGGCAGCTGCCCTGTGCCCGCTGCGTGTTTATTTCTCCCCGCCGTGCCGCGATTTCAGTCGAGCCCACGCCAGCCCTCGTCCCAGGTGGCGAGCCAGCCCACCTGTCCTCCTGATGGACTGTTGAACGTGGACGCCTTCCAGAAAGCAAAAGTCATTATTCTGCCATCGCAACCTTTCCGCTGGTGTTCCGGGTAGCTGTTGTGCAACGTTCTATATTTAGAACATGAGCTCACCTATTCCTCAGGCTGTCATCTTTGAGATGTCACATGACTTGGATTGTCCAACAAAATAGATCCCTCCTGGCACCACCCCCCATTCTGGATGCACCAAATGGCAAGTGGATTCAAGGCGTCCCGCTGCCTCATCTGCGCTCCGTCTTCTCCAGGGTAAGCCAGCCCTCCTGGGCGCCTGCTGCTGGGAGTGAGCTGAGGACAGCCCCCCAGGCTTCGCCCCCCACTACTCCCACGCAGAGGAGCTGAGCTGTTCCTTGCATTCAGCCTGCAGGGTTCTGTGAGGACGTTTTCGCCAAAAGCAAAACAGAAAGCAAAATATTCCAAGTGTTCACTGCAGAAGCAGATTCCACGTACTTAGCAACTCTGATGGGACAGTGCTCACTGTACTTTGTCACCTTGACAAGGAACACGGCTTCTCCCCTCCGTGAAGCTAGCCAGCGGAGAGGAGCAGGAGCTGGGCTTTCACACTCTGTTGTCTCCGCCTTGCTGAAGGGCGGATTTTATACATTGGTTATCTTGAGGAGTCTGGGGCCTCTGAAGACTTGCACAATCAAATGAGGCCTTCTAAAGTGTGCTGTTATGGGGGCACAGAAATTCCTTAGCACAATAAGACACAAAAGATGCCTCGTGTGCTAGGAGGAGGTCAGCCTCCACAGAGTGGAAGGTCTAACCTCTGGGAAGGGCTCCTACAGGCCAGATGACCATGAAATCCTCTCCTCCCCCCCCCGTCCCTGCAGGACCTGCAGTGCTGACCTTGACTCCCCCGCACCTGCAGGCCAGCTGGCCTCCGCTGGTGCTGCCGGACGGAGAGGTGAAGGGCAAGTAACCCACCCGGAGGCCCGGAGGCCCGGAGGCAGAACGTCGCCGGCACCAGCACGGGGGAAACTTCATTATGTCCTTGTCTGTAAATAAGCATTTATCTCCCCTAAGTGTCTGATTGTCTTTTAGTGTGAGTTATTCTACCTTTTCCCTATTGTTTACTTCATGTGAAGAAGCAAGCGAGTAATGAGAACAACTACCACACACACAGAAAACTGGCAGAGGTCTTCACACGGCCCTCCATGTTGTTGGCTTGCTGTCCCTGGCTGGAAATCCAACATTACCCACCGATCAGTCTTGTAAGGGTCAAGGCTCCTGGCCACAAGCCCTGGGGGCGGAGCATCGCTAACCTAAGACAGCAGAAAGGCCTTCACCGAGGGGTGTTGTGTTGGGAACACACTCAGTCGGAGGGCTAGACAGCCTAGCTGAGAACACGGGCAGGGCCAGAGGACAGTGAGCAGCGGGGAACCAGGAACACTTGGTCAGGATGCCACCTCGGTCACCGCCACCTCAGAGCTGCTGCCACCCGACACAGCTCCTCCAGAACGCCGGCACTGCCCACTGCCACCATTCCCAAGCTCTGCGACTCTGCGTCCTTCTCCCAGGGAGAGTGAAGGGCTGAAGCCAGGGCACTGGAGGCACCCATGTCCCAGCACTGGGGCCGGGGAGGCACATCTGGCCGTTTCAGCATCTGCAACGGGAGGGGGGGCTGCTCTTCCACCAGGACCCACAGGTGGGAGGGTTTCCCAGAAATGCGAGGGCGTGTGGAGGCTGAGAAGGCAAACGGCAGAGGTGTCCAGCACGGGCCGGTCCTCTTCCTGCCTGAATCCTACGCACGCTCTTCACTGGAAGACACGCCTGGCTGGGGCGACGGATGCTGCCTGGACAGACTGGACCCTTCCAGGCCCCCGGCCCAGTGAGGGAAGGCAGCCCTCACTCGGCCTTGCCAGTCCCGGCCCTCGGATCCGAGCCTGAGATCTCTGAGTGATGTTTTTTCTTCACTTTCTGTTGAATGCCTGCTTAATGTTCTGCAGCCTGTGACCTGAAATGTAAGGCTAACCAGCGAAAATGGCATGGGGAAGAAGATGGGAAAGTGAAAGAAAATTAGCTAAAACACACAGATCCATCCACAACGTGGCACGGGAGGAAGCGCAAGTCGGGAGACGCCCGACGGCTCCGGCCTGCCCGGCTCCTGCTCGGCTCACTGGTCCTCCGTCTTTAGCCCGTGGCCGAGGGGGGTCCTTAGTGAAGTGGACGACACAAGACTTCTTTCCCACTCAGGGGGCCCTTTGTCTGCAGGCTGGCCTAGAGGGGCTGCTGTAGTTTCCCATCAACTTTGACTGCCCAGCAGCCTAAAAACCGAATGTTCTGGAAATTATCTACGCTCACCTCCGTCTCTCTTGAGTAAATGAAACTGCATTTCTTCTCAACGGCCAGAATCCATCCTTCCAGTTTCCCACCACGGTCCCCCTTTTCCTGTGTTCTCCCAGACGCAGCAGCGGTTTAAGATGGTCAACCCTAGCTTCCAGTTCAGCTGCGGTCAATCTGTTAGACCTTCTAGAAGGCGCTCCTCTCCCCAGGGTGCCAACATCACCAAACCAGCAGCACCCAGGGTCACAGGACAGAAAGGGAGTTGTCAGTAGCACTGGGCAACGAGGACACCCCACATCCAGTCCATCGTCCTGACCAGTACCACAGTGGTGCCCACGCCACTCTGAGCCCTTGCTTAGTCTGGGTGTCTGGGTGTCCCACACCCCCACCGAATCTGGGGGGCCACTCCCTGCAGCACCGCCATGTCAGCCTGCAGAATGGAACTCCACACCGCTGCTCCAGGACACCTGCCCCATCAGAGCATTGCTCGACCACCATGAGGACGCCTCCTCCTGAGACCCCTCAGACGCCACGGAGACGGACATCACACCTGATCAATCCACGAGAGCACGCCTGCCTCCGGTGGGCACAGGCTGCGTGGCACTGCTTTCCGACCGGTCAGGTGTGTCGCTCCACAGCCCCGCGAAAGCCAGCTTTCCTCTGATGGTGAGTGCACATCCAGGGTCTCTTCCAGCCCGCCGGGCCAGCCTGCCCACGCATGGGGCTGGGATCTCTGGGGTGTGGGCCTGCACCCACATGTCCAATCGGATCTGTCGTTACGCTCTCTCCTCCTCGGTGGAGCTTCCTCCAAACTCACTTCCCCACAGTCCTGCTGGTAGGAAGCCACGAAGACCTGTCCTTACCTATGCAACCTTCTCCGAGGTTGGCCTGTGTGACTTCCCAAGCATCCGCTTCTCCTCACCCACAGCCCGGGGCCAGGCTTGCAGACGTGGCAAGGGCAGGCGAAGCAAAGGTGCCAGGACATAAATTCCCCTTGTTTTCAAATATTACCTGAAATTCCCGAGACTCCATTTTCCTTCTGTGATTATATCATTCCCACTGAAACATTCTCAAAGGCTTGCTTCCCATTGCTTGGAGGAAGAACATTTCTGTCGTCTAAAACTTAAGGCCCCCCCCAGACCTCCTCAGACCCCCCGCCAGCCCTGTCTTCCCTGAACAGACCCCCTGTTCACCCCCTGACCTCCCACCGTGCCCCTGGCTCAGCCTCGGGGCAAGATTGGTGGTCTTCACCCTGCGGAGTATCCTTGCTCTGCAGACGCCTGGGAAGGAAGGGCACGGGGAGCTCTCTGCGGTCTCTGCTGCAATGGCACTAACCTGCCCTGACTCGGCCAGCTCTGTGGGCTGGGCGACGTCCCAGAAAGGAAGAGGTCACTACACTAGCCCGGCCCCGGTCGGGGCACAGGCCTGGGTGGCAGGTTCAGCCCCAGTGGGGCGAGTACGAGAGGCAACTGATGGATGCTTGCCTCTCACATCGGTGCTTCCCTCCCTCTCGGTCTCCCTCCGTTGCCCTCTCTCTAAAATCAGTAAATAAAATCTTTTTTTTAATAAGACACCAGTCTCATTTCTGAGGGTTCCACCTACATGACCTAATCACCCCGGACACCTCCAAATTTTATCACTCTGAGGATTAGGTTTCGACATAGGAGTGTTGGGGGCACACAGCAACATGGTTATAAAATTGTGACAAAAAAAATCTCTCAGCAAAAGGAATTTGTAAATATTCCCTCATACAAAACCAAAACCGACGGACTAACCGAAGTTTCCTGTGGGGAGTATTACCCTGAAGGACCTGCAGGAAGTCCTTTCCCACAACGCTCTTTGAAAAGTCCTGTAAGAATTTATCACAAATAATTGACCCTAACAGCACTGGGAGGCCTTGTGAGAATTCCATGCTGTGATGAAACCGTGTGGCTGGGAACTGGAGCGATGGACTGGGTACAGGGACCTCAGCGGCCACGTCAGCAGCCGCCATCATTAGATTTTTGGATTCTAATTTTCCTACTTCCTGTAAAATAACAGGACATTTAAATCGCCAGCTACCAAAGACCAGATCAAAATACTCAGGAATTTAAGACACTTGGAGAAGATATGTATCAAAATGTGTACATCAAGATATATAACCAAATATGAGTGTTAAAAATACAACCATGTCTATCATATATGTACATATATATTTGTATGCGCATTTTGTAACCTTTCATTGTCTCATTTTCTAAGTATTTTAATGTGTGTGCACGAGTCAGCGGAAGACACACAGATTCACAAAAAATGATCTCCACAGCAGCCCACTGAGGCAGAAAGCCAGCAGCAAATACAGGCGCACACCTGAGTATAAGGGGTGGAGCTACAAATGGAAAACGCGGGAAGACTTTGACGCCGAGGCCAGGGGGGAAGTCTCCAAGCTCCTCTTCCAAAAAGAGCTGCTGAACTTATTTCCCTGCGATTGCTCTTCACAACAGGTTACTTCTCTGCCCCTCGGGGATTCCATTTTGCACGGACCCTAGACAACTGCCTAAGAAGACTCCGCAGAGACTGGATTTAACGACCAGACCTAACTCCTCCTCGGTATCGGAAACCGGCCGACCGCAGGGTGGACCTGCTGCGCGGAGCCCGCAGGCGGCCTGGCCCGGCGGAGCACCGCGGAGGGACGTCTCCGAGGGCCTAAAAGACAAACTCCTCGTCTGACAACACGAGGACGAGACACGGCGAACTGAATAAATCTGTGCGTGGTGTGACCGGGCTTTCAGTGGGGCGCCGTTTCCCGTTGTCACCTAACACAGCAGCAAGAAGCCTGTGTTTGCAGGCGGCTTCCCACCCCTGAAGTGACAGGCCTGTCGCTCATCAAAGCCTCCTCTCACATTTGCAGGGTGAGTGCGACTGCAGAGACCACTGACTGCATGCACCTGGCGCAGGGCTTCTGCGCGGCACCGCAGGGGGCGTTGCGACAGAACTGCCCCCACCATCTGGAACTGCAATAGCTCCCCCTGCGACTTCAAATGAGAAAATGCCCTAATGCTTCTCTTTGCAAAACCTCCCTGCAATCTGCAACAATGAATGGGCTCGTGGAAGAGACCACTGCGCGCAAGTGTATCCTCTCTGCGCTAACAAATCCCGAAATGAACATGCGGCCGCTAAACGGTGTGTGTCGTCTGCGCGGCGATACATTCTTAACTACGCTAGGATCTCGGTTCGCGTGCCTCGTAAATAACAAGAGCGAAAAAGGATTGAGCTGCTTTAAGGAGTCACCGCAGGGCTCGTTCATTTTGTGAAAATGAAATAGGGCTAAACAGCAGGAGGTTCTTTAGAGGGAGATAACAGGGTTGTTGCCAGAGCAACCGCCTCCTGATTGGAGGAAAATCGTGGCAGGCGAATCAGGCCACAGACGAAACAGGCGGCCTCGCATTTGTCTGACTTCTCTCCCGATGGAGCCTCAAGGGAAAGAACAGAGAGTCTCTCCGTGCTCCGCGCTGCCTGGACCTTGGCGTGGGGGGCGGGGGGCGGTGTCACTGTAAGAAGCGGAGGATATGCAGCCACGCAACTCAGGACCAGCAACCAGAAGGACAAGGGGTCTGGGGACCAAGTCCCAGGATGACTGTTTGCAACAACAGTGAATGTCAAGTTTGCAGAAGGGACAATTAGGAAAAACATACAATATTGAGCAAATATTTGGAGCTCGATAATGCAGATGTCTTAACACAGGTTGGTACAGGGGCGGGGAGCCACCTATCTGCCCCCAAGCAAGCACTGGACTCTACCCCCCGCCCCCCTGCATGGCAGCGACTCCTGTCCTCTTCCTGTCACCGTGCCCTAGACTTCCCTGAGGGGACTGGGCTACTGCAGGTTTTCCCCAGTTCTCCTCCCTCTTCTAAAAACCATAGGTGGCACACCCAGACAGACAGGTCTTATGCAGCCAGTTTCACGAGGGACACTGTTTGCCTGGCCTGTTGTCAGGAAACCGTTATTTATTTAACAATGTAAATATGTGTATACATATAATGCATATACAGTTGTCATATAGTTTTATTTATGAGCATAATTCGAGTTTCTTAGAGGGATGACAACCAGAAAATGTAGAAATACAACCTATCCATAGCTCTGCTACCCAGTCAGTCACTGCTGGAATCATGCTCCCTGACGGTGGCCCGCCTCCAGGCCCCAGGCAGACCCTCTCCTCTTCCGTGCCTCTTGCTTCACCGTGCATGTATCTCCCTCGTGCTGCACAGAAGCAGGTGCATGCGCAGCCGCCGTCCAGTGTGACGTGATTTCTGTGTCCCCGGGGCCCACCCCAGGGACGCTGGTTCTGATAAACTATTTGTTGAGTTGAGTTGCATTTCAGATGAGAAAATTAAAGGCGAAAGAAAGAAAGAAAAAGGAAGGAAGGAAGGAAGGAAGGAAGGAAGGAAGGAAGGAAGGAAGGAAGGAAGGAAGGAAGGAGGAAAGAAGAAAAGAAAGAAAGAAAGAAAGGTGCCTGAGAAAGGAATCAAGCTGGGTTTGAACACAGAAACCTACAGAGAAGGCAAAGGCAACGCATCCCTTCTGCATCTGACACAGGTCGAGGTGGAAGAGCCTGCTTCCCGCCGGGACCCCTAACTCGGACCTGCGGGCGGGGCCACACCGCTCCAGAGCAGGCCCCCTGGGCAAAGTGAGGGCGGAAAACGCAGTGCCCGCGGGAGGGGTGCCCGCTGAGCAAGCCCAGCAGCTCCTCCTGAGGGCGCTCAGGCCGAGCCTCTCCGCGGAGGCGGAGGGACCAGTGGGGCAAGCATCCCCGGAGTCCTAAGGAGCTGAACCCCTTCAGAGAACACCGCAGCAAGAGCGGAGGAGGTGAACCCCGCCCCCACTCCGTCCTTCAGGCTCTGGGCCCCACCCCTGGACTTCAGTCCAGGGCCAGCAAGAGCTCGGCTGCCGGCCCCAGAACTCGGCTCCCACCTCCACGAGGAGGCTCCCACCACGGATCTCAAACTTGGGTCTCCCCCTGCGTCCAGTGGCAGGCGGCCTACACACTGTTCCCAGAATAACGTGCAGTGGGTCAGAACCATGCACTCGATCTATCAAACATGACTCCTCGCCACGCACAAACAGAGAACTATCCGCTATTCTCTCTTCCGTTGGAAACCAGGTCCAGGCAGGCTGTGCAATGGCGCGTGCCAGGGGTTCTGTTGAGATTGTCATCATAAGGATACTTCCATAATAAAAGAGATGCTTCAGGAGAGCAATTTCCCAAAATCCAAAAGATTATAAAACCCAAAGATCAAATTCCCGTACAGGTTGAAGTTAGACATTGAAATCCAGGGGAACTGAGTCGAGTGTTGAAGTTCTAAGAGCCAAGCTCAATTACTCAATAAACACCTCCCCCTACCAGTTTTTTACTCTACTTGGTAGCAGGGTCCCTTCGGCAGTCTGTCTCCGTGCCTGGAACTCCAAGATGTCAGAAGTTGCAGCAACTCGAATCAGCTGCTTCTCACACGGGACAGAGGTAGCACTCAGCGTGCAGGTTAGTAAGGCCATTCATGAAATAACTCGGAAAAAGAACCGGTGCAGCGCCCGGCACCTCGCCCGCCAGTGCACACCTGTCCAGAAGGGGCACACCAGCGGCCGCGTCACTGAGCAGGGCTGCTGGGTAGGAAGCTGTTGTTCTCATGGGACGGGAAGGTCTGTCTCACCCACGCCCACTGGCTCAGAGCCTGTGTTCTCCAGAATCGGGTCCCTCACTCAGGTGTGTATTAGCCCTGCCCCACCCCCACAGGGTGGCCCCACCCCGAGACAGCGAGGCCCCGCCCCAGGGGTGATGCCGGCACTGACACAAGGGCTCCCCTCTCCGAAGCACTGCTCTGAAGAAACACAAACCATAGGACTACTCACGCTTCCAAGAACACTTTAAGCACTTAAAGATAATTCTAGCATTATTTTTTACTTTTTTCACCAAATTAAAAATCTTACCTCATCCAAACCTCACCTTCCCTGTTCTTCTGTTAAAATCCAATATCCCTCCACATGCCGGGGGCTCCCAGGGCTGAGACAGCTAACTGGGGCCTGGCCAGTGCCCCCACCCCCCTAAAGTTACTGTCATTTCTCCTGACCAGACAGGTTCCCCTAAGGCTAAACCTGTGTCACATTTTTTTTTTAAGATTTTAATTTTTTTATAGAGGGGAAGGGAAGGAGAAAGAGAGGGAGAGAAACATCAATGTGTGGTTGCCTCTGGTATGCTGCCTACTGGGGACCTGGTCTACAACCCAGGCATGTGCCCTGACTGGGAATCAAACCGGCACCCCTTTAGTTCTCAGGCCTGCGCTCAATCCACTGAGCCGCACCAGCCAGGGCAAAACGTGTGTTACATTTTTCTGTGAGTAGCAGTGTCTGTCAATCAAACAACTCCTGGTTGTTTGTCACAAACTGCTTACAAGAGCATTCCCCATTTCCTCATACGGGCAGTTCCTCTTTTTTAGACGTAAACCTTTCAGTTCACCTCAGTGCTGCGGTTGCCCCAAATGAGACACAGCTCAGAGCTGCTCCGCGAAGACGCCCCCCAGCAGCCCCCAGGCTCTGAGCATTCGGTCGCGTCCCTGCCGCAGCCTAAACCCAAGTGTGGGCGGAACGCGGGTGAACCGTTCACAGAGGAATCACTACCAAAGACACAGGTGGGACACCAGGAGGTCGAGTCGCGTTTATTCGCTCTGCAGCTCTGCCAGTGAGCACGGGCCGCGGCGGCGGGCACTGCGACACAGCAGGCATCACCGACGAGTGTCAGAACATCATGCCTTCCAGGCCGTCCTCCATGAACTTCTTGTAAAGCGCCATAAACTTGGCCACGAAAGCCTCCAGGTGGTAGATGGCTTTGCTCCCCAGCTGCAGACGGTGCTCATAGTAAGCTGCCATCTGGGCCACCTCCCCTTTCAGCTGGCCGTCACAGTTGTGCAGGAGCTCTGAGAGCAGGCCCTGCGGAAAGATAACTAATAATTAGAACAGTGACCTTTTAAAAAATATTGGCCAGAAAAGCTCTTACTTCTCTCCTTCACAACAGAGATCTTTTTTATATGTGACATCCTTAGTTCTCCTGTATGGACTGGTAGTCTCTGCCCAAAAGCAAAGGGTTGTGTGAAAGCCCAATGTGTAGTGTGGTGATTATCTAGCGTAACCCGAACACTCAAATGTGCCGGGGCGCAGAGACGCAAACACAAGCATGCTTCCTACCGCGGGCATCACGGCTGCAACCAGCACCCAGACAACCTCAAGTGCCACCACTAGGGGCCTGTCGAAGACTAACCAGCTGCACTTACAGGATTGAATCCCTCCCCCACCAGAGAGGGGGGTGAATGTGTGCTGTCCGCTGTCGTGAACCAAGTCCATGCTGCGACGTGAACAGGAACCCAGTGCAGGGCACCGTGAAGTGTGTGGAACCACACACGCACGCACGTGCGTGCACGCGAGCGCACACACACACACACACACACACACGGGCTCATTTCTGTGTGGACAGAATACAGGTCTGCCCAAACTGGTTATCCTTACGGAGGTGAACGGGTAGACTTCCACTTTTTTTGCACAGTTGGCGGCATCTGAACTTTTCCATGCGAACGCCACCATGTAAACACAAATGCACAGAGCCCCTGCATGTCCCCACGACTGGGCCAGCGAGAGAGCCGACAGCCCCACTCAGAAGCTGTGCCCACGGCACACCACGGCCCAGACGCAGCTTGCTGCTGCCTGCCCTTCAGCCCGCTCCACCGGCGCACCCACCCGCCCAGCGGTCTGGGCCACCGGCTCCTCGGCCACTGCCAGGTCACCCCTTTAACCTCCAAGTCTCCGATGAAACAGCACCCCCAGCGAAGCTACCACTGAGCTTCCCGCGCTCACAAGCTGAAACCCTTTTGGCTCCTTACTTGCATCCCGTCCCTCCCACGAAAACCTCGCTTCTCGGAAGGAACCACCCCTCCGGTCTTTTTCACACGCCCCTGCAGTGCCTGGCACACCGGAGAGGCTCAGTGAGTGTTTGCTGAGCGACGGCCTGGGTGAGAGGGGACCATGCCATCTGAGGACCACAGAGCCCCGCGACCGACCGCCCAAAGTTCAAGCATGTAACAGGTCCCAGGTGAGAAGCCCAATTACCTTCATTATTATTTCGGGAGGGATGCAATGAGTTAAAAGCTCATAGAGTCTTCCACGAACTTCCAGGAGCCTACGTAAAACATAAGTAGTGATATTTTTTGATAAAGATAACAGGTAATTTTTCCAAGTACCTACTGACCTGTTTTACTTTATATTAGGTTGGCCAAAAAGTTCATTTAGTTTTTTTCTGTAAAATAAGGCACGTTTTTCATTTTCACCAATAACTTTCTTGATTAGGATATTTTGAGTATGTTGGCTATCTCCCACATGGTAGAACACTGATTATTTTCAATTAATGTCCTGATTTGATTGCTATCAACTCCAACTGGTCCAGTGGTGGCGCATCATCCAGTGAGAAATCTCCAGCAGGAAACCTCACACACCACTTCTGACACGTGCGACTGGGCACCGCACCTTCTCCACACACTGCACAAACCTCCTTTTGTGTTTCAGTTGCATTTTACCTTTCCTGAAATAAAGCATATTATGCTGAAAAGGCTTATTTTCTTCCATTTTCAGTATCAAAATGGCTACACAAAATTTTACCAATTCTGGTAAGTTTTTTTCAATGCACATTGATATGACAGCTGTCATAATACAATCTAACAAAACTGTTTCAAATGAAGTCAAAGACAACTAAGGCACTACCAGAGCCATCGTGCGGGAAAAGCAAATGAACTCTTTGGCCACCCCAGTAAGTTAAACAAATGATCCAATACAGACATTTTCTTCAATGGCTTATCACACTTAGCATACACATCTAAAAGCTTTTTCTAATCTCAGTTCATGTTGGAAAAACAAAATGTTCAGAACTCTTTTGAAGGCAGACCACCCTCATGTCCAGGGCTACCAGCTACGTCTAGAAGAGTGTCGTGAAGACTGAAGGGTCACTCACCGGTCAACCAAGGAGAAACAAGGGAACACAGGATGACGTGCATGACAATGCCACCGCCCAGCATGCGGGTGGAGCAGAACCACGGCTGGGAAACGCTGCTGCCCCACCCCGACGGAGTGGCAGTGCCCAGGGCGGCAGGGAAGCGTGGAGAACCAGAAGTCCCAGGACACATTCTACTTTACGTGCACGCTCCCCACTTACACGCCCACCACTCAGCAAGAGCCACACAGCCGCACACCAACCACTCTGAACCACTGAGTTTCCAAAGCCACATTCCACCTTCTCTTCACAAGTTCAGCACCTAGACTGAAGATTCGATTACAGTCCCAAACCGCACGCGCTCGCAGACAGTGCCCCCCCAGAACAGCGGCGGCATCGGGAGGCCCAGCCCCCGGGGTCCTTCCAGCGGCTACCTTTGCGGGGTCTGCTGGCTCACGATGGCGTTGGCGGTCTCCCGCAGGTACACCTCCCAGTCTGTCTCAGGGATGTCCTGGTCTGCGGTGAAGGGGTACCTGCGTGGTGCAAAAAAGGCACCGTCGCCGAGACGGAAGCAGCCCCCCGGCCCGGGCGCACGCTGCGCTGGGGTGCCGCCGCACTCACTGCTGCACGCGGCAGGCCTCGCACATGAGCAGGGCCTTCCTGAGGTTCCGGCAGGACTTCTCGGCCAGCCTGCGGGCCAGCGGCGGGGGCAGGCTCAGGCCTTCCTTCTTGCACACAGCGGACAGCACGTCGCAGATCTGCGAACAAAGCGATGAACAAAATCGAGCCACCCATCAAACAGCACGTGCAGACCCCGTGGGCAACTTTAAAGACCTGCCCCGCCCCCCCACACCGGCACGCCCCCTTCCCCGCCCACTACTCCCTCGCCGGAAGCGGGGTATAGCCCAGCTGTCAGGGAGAGGCCGCAGCTGGCCCTGCAGCAGCAGAAGGGCAAGGCTGCCCAGGAGAGCCCCCGGGGGCAGAGTCCCACACACCCCGGAGGTGCTGTCTGCATGGACTGCCACAGGAATGGGGACCCTGTGACCCCACTGGATTCACAGACCCTTTCACCTGCATCACTCCTAAAGCATTTACAACCGAATGTAAATAAAGGTATCTTAACAATCTGCAACTAATGCAATGTTGCATGAAACTGCCCCAAACCCATTACCAGCAGGGGAGCCACTTACTGTAAGTTCATATTTATTGACCGACAGCGGTTAACAGTGACTGACATGTGGGTGTGGGCAGGGGGTGCGGTGCCTCAGTGGTGAGTGACAGTCTCCAGTCAGCAGAGCAGCTGCAATGACCAGACCCCGCCCCTCCCACCCCGCCCCGGGGACGCCTGCTGACCCCGTCGCCCTGCTGCGCGCAGTGCTCTCTCACTGGCCCCGCCCCCCCCACAGTGCGCTCCCCACGCCCCCTCCCCAGCGCACTCCCCACCCCCTCCTTGCCAGGCCCGCTTCTCCCGCACTCAGGTCTCTTCCGGAGTCGATGGAATCAGGCTGAGGTAGAAGATACTAATAACTGACCTTTGCCTAGTTCAGTAAAATTCACAGTATCTAGTTGTTTAAGGGAAAAGATAATTTAAAACAAAGAACACGTTTTATGTATTGGCATCTGGAATTTACTACCATGCGAGGTCTGTCTGGGAAAACTCCAGCCATTGTTAATACAGTGAGAACGGTTTACATGACATCGATGTCACCTGGCAGTCAGGGAGAGGGGACTGGAATGCGCATGTGTGAACAATGACGACTTCACTGTACTGGTCAGTGGGGGTGTAGACACCGTTGAGTGAGCATATGTGCTGTATGGTCATCACATTAAAAATGACCGACTGAGTAGAGCAATGAATCTGCATCAAGTTTGGTGTTAAGCTGGAACATTCCTCCAACGGAAACTGTTCAGGTGACTCAGAAGGCCGCAGCTGTGGGCAGCTGGTGATTGGCAGCTTCATCACGACAACACGCCTGCTCATACGTCATGTCTCCTGCAGTTTTTTTGCAAAACATCAAATCACCCAGGTGACTCAAGCCACACTACTGCCCAGATTTGGTGCCCTGTCACTTCTGGTTTTTCCCCAAAACTAAAATCACCTTCAAAAGGGAAGAGATTTCAGACCGTCAATGAGATTCAGGAAAATATGATCGGCAGCTGATGGCGAACTGTGTGAGGTCCCAAGGTGCCTACTTTGAAGGGGCCTGCGGCGTCAGTGTCCTGTGTACAGTGTTTCCTGGACCTTCTTCAATAAATGTGCTTTCGCGGCATATTCACAACACATTCAGAAAGTACTCATAGTACTTTCTGGACAGGCCTCGTGTGCACTGGTCTGCGCAGCACCTACGGACGGTTAGCACCCAGGACAGAGATGTCCCCGAATCACCGGGACACTGCGCTGTGTCTCACAAACAGATGCGGGGCTGGACTTACGTCCTCAACGCTGGGCGCAGGCACGCGCACGGCCAGGCACCGGCTGCGAATGGGCGGGATCACTTTAGACGTGGAGGTGCAGCACAGGACCAGCCTGCAGGTGGACATGTACTTCTCCATGGTCCTGCGCAGGGCGTGCTGCGCGTCTCTGGTGAGTTTGTCCACCTCCGTCAGCAGAACCACTGAGACAAGGAGAGACAAGACACCTTTGGAATATCTGTCTCCTTCCTCCTCATTATTCAGAGTGAGATCCTGAACAACTACCTTTTTATACTACTCTTGCCTTTGGCAAATACATATAAAAGTTATAGGTATAGTGAAAACAATTTATTTTATTTTTATTTTAAAAACTCTATAAGAAGCCTAAGCAACTCTAGGCTAAATGAAGTTAAAGAGGTTACCTGCTATGGAATTCACTGTAGCCTCTTCATTATTTTTATGCACTAAAAAAATTACCCAAACAAGGATGTATGGCGCTACATTTCCCCAAAACATTTCATGTCAGCAGGACATGACTGTGGAGCACTGAATCTCCGCGTCCTAAGGAACGCACTCTGGGAAACAACCCGCGCGGAGATGCGTGCAGCTCGCAAGGCACGGAGGGCCCGGGCGTTCGTGCAGCAGGTTCCCACCGGCTGGAGTGGAGAACGGCCCTAAGCGATCCGGGAACCCTCTGCAGGTGCAGACTGGATCCGGCTGCGGCTGTCATCACACCAGGTCACTCCAGCACCTCGGCACTCGGCCTCAGAACCCAGCACGCCCGGCACTCGTCGCATTTCGACAAGAAAACACATCCCAGCACTTGGCGCTTGCTCGCCCGCCTGTCACACTCGCTAAAACTCGTGTGAGTCACGACGCCATCCCACAAGAGAAAATGCTTCCTCACTCACGGCTCGCTCGCCACTCGCCACAGTGAGTTGATGACCAGTACCAGGGCACCACGGCGTTTCCAGAAGACGGCAGTGGTGGCGCCGTAGCCTTGAATCTGTTCCACACAGAACGGCGGCACTGCAGACGCCAAAACCAGACCCACGACCACACTCACAGCAAACCTCAGTGACGAGTCCTGTCCGAGAACCACGAGCAGGAACGAGCACAAACAGCCAGCGTGGGAGGAAGTGGCAGGACCCACGCTGCTCCTCAAGGCCTCCAGGGCGGGACCACATCACCCCCAAGAGCACCTAGCAGCACCGAGGGCCAGCCTGAGACCGGCATCCACAGGGACCCCCCACGGCTGAGAGCAAGGACCCCAGAGGCAGTGCGTGTGTGCAGTAGAGCAGCAGACCGCGAACACCGCAGGAAGCGCCCCCCAGCCCGTTTGTGGCGAGGAGCAAGTCTGGAAACGAGTCCAAACAGAACACAGCGGAGACAGACAGGGAGGCTGGCCCTGAGATGTGACCAAAGTGGGCCCGAACAAAAGGTGCAAACCGGGCGGCACGCACACACGTCCACAGTCGGGAAGCAGCAGTGGACGTAGAAGTTAACACACGGCCGAGCAGTGTCCTCCAGAAACGCAATGCGGTGTAACTAAGCTGTCACGTTCACAGAACCGAGAAGAACCACACACACACTCACGGACGCAAAAGCAGCATCTGGGAACTGCAGTGCACACTCGTGTCGGAAGGGCCCCATAAAGGAGAAGGAGACGGGCAGGTTTCACCTCGATCAGACAGACAGCCCTCGGGCCAGAGCCCAGCACTCGCCTCCACGCGGAAACCCAAGGCCCCCTCCGGCGCTGACAGACTGGTCCAGCCTCTGCCCCTGCTGGAGGAGCTGCGGAGCTGGTGGGACAAGGGGAGCGTTAAAGCCACATGAGTGAGAGGAAGCACCGAGCATATTTACAGGTGGGAACACGTGTCTGAAACACCCAAATGCTGCAAAGAGTAAGAGAATTTAATAACACAGCAGCACACAGAACTAAGATGTGAACATCAATAGTTGTCATATATGTAAATAAAAAAGTAAATATAAGAAAACTCCCTTTATAGTAGCGAAAACAAGAAAGTAAACATAAATTATTTTGAAATACAGACTGAGTAGGAAAAATAAGAAATGGACCAGAATGTACACAGGCAATTCACAAAAATGTAGAAGGAGCAATGAGCAAAATAAACAAATCAACATTCATGGAACAAGCCACCACCTAACTTCTTCACACCCCTGACGAGGACCGGAAAGGACCCCCCCCCCCGGTGCTGCCCAGTGCTGGGAGGAAGACACGCCTGTCACCCCGGGGGTGGTGCACGCTGACACCCCACTTCAGTCACCCGGGGGGTGGTGCACACTGACACCCCACCGCAGACGGAGTTTCCCGCACACAGGGCACCGGCACTGAGTGTGGGCACACCGATCAGCAGGTCTTCTGTAGGAGCGTGCGCACACACATGCACGTAAATGACACAGGGGAGGGGGCAGGGGGGTTGTTTAACCACAAACGCGCCACAATAACTGTCTCTCCAGGATGGGGCTGTAGCTGGCTTTAACTTTCCTGTTATTTAAATATTGGATAACAAACATGTAACTCTGGTCCTAAAAACAGTTATTTCCAAACCATGTAATCTCTTATTTTAAATAAAGCGCTTTTCATTATTCATCTAGTTCTAAAATAGCAAACGAGTAGCATAAACAGGCCTCTTTCCACCAAAATTCAACCCCACTGACCCATATACAAACTCCCATGAGCCTGGAAATCAACGATTCTCTTCCTCGCTTTCAGATTCCCCAACCCAAAGGAGCTGCCACTTGGCCCAGGACAGAAGGTGAACACAGGGGTGACACGCACGAGTCCCCACCCACTTCCTCCCGGAGGCACCCTCACAACTGGAGCGTCTGCTAATGAGGAGACGTCTGTCCATCAAGTACCTTTGAAGTCCCTCTGGGAGTTTGTCTCAAGTTGCTGGGACTGGGCCACCGTCTTCAGCATCTCCTGGACGACCACCCGGTCACTGTTCCCAGCGTCGCTGTGGACATGAAAGTTGTGGTTAAAAAAATATGCATTTTATGTGGACATATATACACATGTAAATAACTTCCAAGTGTTATGCCCTTATCCTTAATGCTGTTATAAAAAAATGTTGACCATCCTAAGTAGTTACAATTGTAATCAAAATTAGTAACAGCTAATTGTAGTCACAAAACTTTAAGACTGAGATATCTTAGGGTTGTTAAAAATATGAACAATATTCTGATAATTATAATTAGCATAACTAAAAACATTAAAATGTTCTTTTTAAGTTTACTGTGACTTAAAAAGGGCAACAACTATTAAGCATTTGTCAATTACTTTAATACTTCTGTACACACTATAGTTACTAATCAGTCACAACTGATTTCTTAATTATCTGTAATTACTCAAACTATAAAAATAACTCTTTGAGACAAAGTCGGCCCCCACTCTCCTGCCTGCCCCCTCCCCAAACCGCAGAGATCTGAGAGCACGTGTGCAGCCAGGCCCACCCCCGGTGCGGCGCGGGGCAGCGCTCACTCCACAGGGAAGGGGGTTTAGGGCACCAGTCGGAACCCCAGAAGCCGCTGACCTACTCCAGGCATCATCCATCATTCACACCCATGCACTGCTTCAGTCTTAAGACAGGAGTCTCACCACCCAACACGCACCCTGGTTAATTCAAGCTGAACGCCAATCCCAACTGAACGGAGACCAGTCAGCTCACGGGCTACACGCCGCCCTGGCTGCAGAGGCCTCGCGGGGAGAAGATGGCACGGCCATCAGCTTTACTCCTCGGGCGCCACGGCTCTCTCCACACACTGTTATCAGACCAGTGAACCCCAAGAGTCTGTTCATGATTGTCTTCTAGTCAAGGATCCGAAACATCTCCCTTTTCTCTGTGGAATTAACGCTTTCTCTGCCTCCATGATCAGGCCCTCCCCACCAGCCTCACTCCTCTTCATTTTCTTGGATGTTGGGGAAGATAGCAGTGATACTTGTCAGGGTACTTTTGAAGACCTGATATAATGACCCACACAGAGCTTTTCTCAGCGGGCCTTACACTCAGTACAGATGGGCTCACACTTCTATCGCTCCTGCCCGCAGTCCCGAAGTGGAGGTGCTTCTGTCTGACCCCCACTGTTCTCCTTTGCCAACACCTTCCTGGGGCCCGAAGCCTCACCAGCTCTGCCGCCACTGCAGCTGTTTCCACGCATCCACTCTGGCAGCACCCTTCCTCGGCAATGTGTCGCTCACAAGCCCTGACCCCCAGCAAGACCCGTCTCGCCGCCTCATGACCGAGAATGCAAACATCGGCTGGGCTACGGTAACACCCGCTCATCGGGAAACTGAACGGAGGGACTGGCCAAGGCGTGGCGCCCAGACTCACTTTGTGGGATGCTCACCCCAGACACTGCGGGCTTCTCGGGCACACTTTGCTCAGCAGTCTGCGTGAGTCAATACCATCTCCAAAACTATGTAAGGTACTTAAGCTCTACGGAGCAAGGAAAGTTAATTTCCAAAACTATTTTAATAGGGGTCTCACAGAGAAGGCACGGAGGAAGGTTCTAGGCTGTTTCACACAGGGCGGCTTCACTTTTACCTGTTTATGCACTGGGTTTTCATACACGAGTTTTCTTCAAGAAAGAGTTCTGCTCTTAAAAAAACAAGAAGCCCGAACACCACTACTCTAAAAATGCTTATTTCTGTGTAGTAGCAGCTTACCTGGGATTAACTTCGAGATGGTAATTGCTTGCAATAGTGCTAATTTCAATTTTCTTTTTAGATGGAGTCTGTGGACAAAAAAAATAGATGTTTTTAACACTTAATTACTAGCTATTTGTCCTCTTTTCTGCATTTCACTGTTTTTTTTAAATAAACAATTTATGGTTACTGAAATAAAACTTTGGAGAATCACCACTAATGTCTTAACTTCATTAACCCACTGTTTTTATTACTGTGCGGATAAATATGCTTTTACTCAAAGTTCATACACATCCTGCTTGTACTGAGGTTACACTTTCCCTCCACCTCCGGAAAGCGCCAAACCATTTCCAGGTATCAGCACATGATCCCTGCACACAACCAGGCCGTGTCCTTTCATAGCCTCTTCTGTAACACACAAAATGAACACGCGTGTACTTCCATATGCTCCCACACGTCTCTTGAGAGAAATGAGGCAGGCACACATTTTGCTTTTCAACTTCACACCCAGGCGACCCCTCTGACGACCGCGACAGGCGTCACAGGCGCACTTTGACCAGCCACACTGACGGCATCTTGTTTCTTGCCTTCTGTCCCTTGAACAATTCCACGCTTAACACCCTTGCACACGTCTCATGCACTCTCGTTTCTGTGCAATAGATTCCCAGTAAAGAATTTGCTGGATTGAAGGGGATGCATTTTCTAAACTTCTACATGTGTATATAACCAGCCTCCCTTCCAAAAAAAAGTTCAGTTCACTGTTCCCCTGGCAAAGAGTACCCCTCCCCAGCACCCCCCACCTGCACTAGGTGTTATATCACACCTTCATTTCCTGCCAACTGGTCAGTATACAGTACGTATGTGCCACAGTACATACTGGGGTGGCCAAAACGTCCGTTACGTTTTTTCCGTATGATGGTTCTAGTAGCACTTAGTTGTCTTTAACTTCATCCAAAACAATTTTGTTAGACTTATTGTGACAGCTGTCACATCAGAGTACATTTAAAAAACTATCAAAATTGGTGAATTTCTGTGTAGCCATTTTAATATTAAAGATGGACTAAGCAACATTTTCAGCATAGTACGCTTTATTATTTCAAGAAAGATAAAAATGCAACTGAAATGCAAAAAAAAAGATCTGTGCAGTGTGTGGAGAAGGTGCTGTGACTGATCGAATGTGTCAAATGTGGTTTGAGAAGTTCCATGCTGGAGCTTTCTCGCCAGACGATGCTCCCCGGTCAGGCAGACCCGCTGAAGTTGACAGCAATCACATCCAGACCTTAACTGAGAACAATCTATGTTCCACCACGTGGGAGATGGCTGCCGATGTACTCCAAATATCTAGTTCCAGCGCTGGAAATCATTTGTACCAGTTTGCTTGTGTTAACTGCTTTCTGGCTTGGGTTCCATATAAGTTAGGTGGAAAAAACCTTGACGACATTTCCACATGTGATTCTCTACTTAAATGTAACAAAAACTTTCCATTTTTAAAACAAATTACCGCAGGCAATGCAAAGTGGATACTGTGGGGCAACGAAAGGAACCACCACCAACCGCACCAAAGGCCGGTCTTCCTGCAGGGAGGGCGGTGCACGTGTGCGCGTGCGCGGAGGGCGGGAAGGGACGGCCCTGCTGCAAGCTCCTTCCGGAAAACTGGACCCTTCATTCCAACAAGTACTGCGCCCGATTAGACCAGATGAAAGCACCGTGCAACAAAAAGCATCCTGAATTAGTCAACAGATGCAGAATCTTCCACCAGGATAAGGCAGGACGGCTGACTCTCTGATGACTGGACAGAAACTGTCGCTGCCTGGCTGGGAAGCTTGATTCATCCACCGCACTCACCAGACACTGCGCCCTCAGATTTCCGCTTATTTTGGTCTTTACAAAATTCTATTAATGGAAAAAATTTCAATTCCCTGGAGGACTACAAAAAGTACCTGGAACACTTTCTTGCTCAAAAAGATAAAGTTTTGGGAAGATGGGAGTATGAGGTTGCCTGAAAGATGGCAGAGGTAGCAGAACAAAAAGGTGAATACAGTGTTCAATAAAGTTGTTGGTGAAAATAAAAAATGTGTTTTTTACTGTATTTTTACTTAAAACCAAACGAACTCTTTGGCTAACCCAACAGTTGGAGGGCCTCCGAGTGAGACACTTACAGTGATGGTCTGATGTTCAATTCTCAGTTTCTCCACTCCAACGCCATACAGTTCACGGAGAAGACACATGATTCTTGTCTTTTTACCAGCACCTGACGGTCCATACACTAACAGATGAGGGAAGTCCCCACATTGCACCTGGAAAAAAAAACACGAGGTGTTTTCCCTAGTTACACGGTAGAATTAAACTTCTTAAGTACCAATATTTTGAGTCCCTGCTTATGAAACTTAAAATACATACGTGTGGATGAACGTACACATAGTGGTTCTTTAAAATTACTTCTAGAGCGCTGAAAAAGTTATTCCCTGGCATTAACCTTACGTAGTTACATACCTAGCATAGTACCTGCCTGCTGCACCACCACACGCTGGAAAGTAAGGGCTCCCGAACCCACTGACTGCCTGGATCTCCCAGAAGCCTTTCTAAAGTGGAAGACTGAGTCCTGGGCCCGTTCCATCCAGTATGACTCAATAACTGAGATCAACACCTGCCTTAGTTTGGGCTTCCACAAACAGTCCCTTTGGTAAGAACTGAGTGCATCTGGTTTATGGGGGAAAGAAAAATTCTGTGGGGAAGCAAAGGCAGGCAGAGCGTATCGTCAACATAACCCCCACTGTGGGCACCAGGGGCTGGACCCTGCTGGGAGACTCGGGGGACTGGTGTCAAACACACCACAGCACTGAACACCCCTCCCCCAACCAAGGGCGCCTAAGCCGGAGTCTCACTGCTGTCTCTCCTCAATCCTTGCTGACACCTGCTGGGGGGGAGGGAGGACGTGAATCCCCAGGCATTTCAGGTGCCTAGGGGTGTCAGTAGGGGAAGCTTCTGGAACTGCAAACCCAGGAGGTACAGTCAGCCTGTGTGCTGATAGGAGTCTGGAAAGGCAAAGTGTGTGTCCAAAGCTGCCCAGGTGGCTGTGAGGGTCAGTGGGGTTCAGGATTCCACAACAGGAGGAGATCCAGATGAGGAGCGCACAGCTGGGCCTCGGGTGTAGAGTGTGTGAAGCCTTCTGGAGCAAAAGTCTGGTAAGTAACCAGTACAGGAAAAATGACATGCATATCTTAACAGAAATGCTTAGCACAGCGGATTTTAACGGTCTCGAGGAAAGGAACTATTCACCTAGTACAGGGCATGAAAAATAGTACCTGCCCCTCAAATACTGGCTGCCTTTGTTTTTGACCTTCCAGCTAACCAAAACTAAATTTACGCTCTAAATGTTTCATAGTTTTGTTAAATTGCAGATTCACCAGGAAACGGGTAAACATTTTTTAAAAGCAAATCTCTTAATACATAAGAAGAGTATATTAAACTTTTGTCCAAAACATTCATTTCAAAACGTGTAAAACTAAAAAAGTCACAGCAAATAAAATACAATGTATCCTTTGTCTAAGACAATTCAAGTAATAGCTGTGAGAAAATGCAATTTGTCTGTAAATGAAGTTCATGGGCATAATAGAGTTATTTTAAACTATGTTGTGGATAGAGTAATTACAGAGAAAAAAAGCATCTCACAACACCATCAACTTTTCTAATGACTTTCATCTCTCGTTTTTACAAAGTACTTAGTACCTGTAACTGCAAAAACACGTTCATCGCCACACGGTCCTTTCAGGTCCATAAAGGGGGCGGGTAAGTGGCCTCCACAGACACTAGTTTTCTCAAGACCCTTCCTCACTGTCCATTCCCCACAAAATTCCGTTTGTCACAACACAGGGCCATTAGCCACTTCAGGATGGAGGGCGGGGGAACTTTCCGTAAGGAATTACATTCAAGGACAACCTGATACACCCTCTTTTATTGTCGAATTAGAAATGACCTCAGAAGCGAATAAACCCAATACCTCCCTATTTGTCAGTGGGGACGATGGCACCGGGAAACTTAAAACCAGCGGTGAAACGTCAGGGGAGTGACATCCCTTCTCCGCTCGGAAGCCTCCGAAACCTTCCCCTCCCGCTCGGCCGGAGGTTGGGGCTCCGCACCCCGCCGCACGCCCCGTGCCCGCAGTCCCCCGGTTACCGGCTGCACCGGCCTCCGGCGGGTCCCAGAGGAGCGGTGCACACTGCCGCCTCGGCGACTTTGTGCCTGGGGTCCCTTCTCCCTGTTCCACTCGCCCGCACCCCGGGTATCTGCATCCAGGGCTTCCTCACTGCCCGTGGGACTCGCCGCGGCTCAGACGACAATCCCGGCCCGCCCCTCCTTGTTTACAAACACGGTCCTCGCCTCCAGTGTCCTGGCCCCTGTTTCATCGCTCCCCCCCAGCCCTGATCGCCTCGGGGGGCGGCCGGGAACGCAGGCTCCCCGGGGCGCGGGCCGCGCGCGCCGGGCCGCCCCCGGATCCTCGAGCCCCGTCCCCCGAGCCCCTAGGTCCCCAGCCCCACGAGCCCCGTCCCGCTCGCTCACCAGGTTGCGCAGCTGGGCCGCCTGCTCCTTGTGATAGTCCAGCCGGGACAGCGAGCAGGGCCGATATTTGTCCGCCCAGAGGCTCATAGCAGCTGGCGATCCCGGTCCGAAGCTTAAAAGTCCCGCGCGCGCCCTCCCTGCACCCAGACTCGGGGACCCTTTTTCCCGCGAGATCCCAGTCTCGTGACGTCACCGACGGCCACGGCGCGTAAACGCTACGGAATCCTAGTGGAGACAGACTTAGCCGCGCGGCTCCGGGGCCACGTGGTGCTGGCTCTCCATTGTTTCTTTCAATCCGTTTCACTTTGTTCTCACTGAGGGTGATAGTCCTGGCACTGTTGACCGAATTTGAAATTTGACTCCGACACCCTAGGCGCGCGGGCTCTGGGCACCTCAGAGAAGCCACTCTCCTTGATTCATGTCCTTTGTTCTTTCTTTTATTTCCGCGTGCAGCAGAAACTTATAGAATGCTGACCGTGCCGGCTCCTTTGTTCTCGACACTAGGATACACCCGGTGTGGGGCTTTTCTCCCTTGACAGACAACAGGTCAAGACAAACGTCTTTCTGGGTTTTGGCAGTAATTGCATGAAGTCTACAGATCAATTGGGGTATAGTGCGTTTATACGCTTGAAATTATTTGAAATCTTCCGGAAACCCTTAATAGTTCCCGTATTGACGACAAGACACACACGCACACCCAAAGCATGAATTTCAATGAGATTCTGGGCAGTGTTCTGCACCAGGTGAAGCCGGACAGATTGCAGCGTGACTCAGAGCACAGGTTCGAAAAGGAAGCGGAGTGAGAAATGAAGCCCCCTACCGGGGCGCGATGCCACACCCGGGTAGGGCGTCGCCACCGTGGCCCGGAGGTGGGGAGGTGGCCGGGCTCTCTTCGTGGGGCGCCATCAGTCGCCCGCAGCCCGAGAAGCTCACGTCTGATTTCCTGAACTGCGGGAACCCCTCGGAAACGGCACTCCACTTCATTTTCCTCAGCCTATCATTTTCTTTGGGTGAAACGGAGATCTCATGTAGATGAGTGTTTGGGACAGCAGCGCTCTGACACCCGAAGCCATGAACCAGTACAAACCACTTAGGCTGTGGCAAACGGCGCTTGAATAAATATTTACTGTTTCAAACTAAGGAAAAATATTGAAAATGCAGTCACTCTCAGCCTAATAATCCTATCTATTGGCATTTTATTATTATTTAATAATTACGAACATCAGCCAATATTTATTCGATGTAACCTGTCATAAAAAGGACAATAGCTGATTGGAAATATGAAATGGTACAGCTTCTATGGGAAAAGAAAGGGTGGTTCCGCAAAAAATTAAAAATAGAATGAGCCAACAATCTCACGTTCTGGCATTTATCCAAAGGAATCGAATGCAGAATCTTGAAGAGATATTCGTACGCCAATGTTTATTGCAGTATTATTCATAATAGACAATAGGGAAGTGTCCGTTGAAAGATAAAGACTTGTATATGTATTTATATATATAAATAATAGGATATTAATTATTCAGTCTTTAAAAACTTGTCGGATGCTCAAATCCTGTCTCATATATCTTGAGGCGATTATGCTAAGCGAAATAAGTCAATCGCAAAAAGATAAATACTGTATAATTCCACTTACTCAAGGTATCCAAAGAAACAGAAAGTGGAGTGTCAGTGGAGGAGGGGTTGGAGGAGGGGCTGGAGGAGGGGCGTGGGCAGCTGCTGTCCAATAGCTATTCAGTTTTGTAAGAGAAAAGGTCCACAGTTCTATTGCCCCACAGCATGAATATGCTGAGCACTAGTGAGCTATATACACTTAAAAGAGGTAAAAGTACTAAATTTTATGCTATGTTTTTTAATCACCCACCATTTTTTTAAAAAATGGCAATAGCAATTAGGTATACAGAGATTATTTTCATAGTTATAAGAAAGAGGATTGTAGGATTAACTTTTAAGCCCTGTTATCTCCATAGAAAATAAACTTTGTCGTAGACTGGACAGAGATTATTTCCAAATCTGCATTGGCCATTAGTGCAAAACATGCATCAGTGTGTACGAAGCCGAAGGGAGAATTATTTGAAATAGATTAAGTGATGTGGAATGAAACTTCCAAAAGCTGTAATTGAACATGTCAGAAATATTAGCTCTGCAACAAGTAACATTTAATCACAGATTATGCAGAAGCATAAATTTTCGTGGGTTGTTTTCTTCCATCAAATTTACATTTTAATCTGCCAGGATTGTTCATCACTGTTGGCTGCCTGGCACCAAGCAGCTTGTCACAACTTACAAATGCAAACCGCCCACATAAAAGCAGTAGGACTTTTCCTTTAAGCACAACGCTGATGGAAGATTAATTAGAGTCCTCCAAGATAGCAACTGGCTGAGAGCAGCGAAGTTTAAATAAATGGCATTTTGTCTATCTGTGCTTCCTTAGCCACCAGAAGTTAAAAGTTATAATCATCTGAGCCCATAACACAACCTTAAGGAGCACTAAGACGTAAGACTTTTCAACAGTGGGCACCCAGCCAGAGCAGAGTGGTGTGGATGTGCCCTGTCGTCGGCTGGCCTGGGGACATCATGAGAGAGACAACCACTCTGAGCAGGGAGAGGACGCTGGACCCTCCGAAGGGCCGCGAGGATAGGAAAGTTCCGAGGAGAAAGGACCCTCCCGGGGCTGCAGATTTGGGCAGCCCCTCCTCCTGGCTGTTCTGGAAATGAGCTTCGGCACAGAGGGTGGGGCACAACCTGCTCCATTGTTAATGGTGGTGAGAGAACAATTCCCGGGGGACAGTGGGTGAGGAGACCCTAACTAACATCACCAACAAGCGCCCGCTGCAAACCTGCTTGGGGAGCAGCGAGTTACTGCCTAGCGTGTGATCAAACGTGAAGGTCATCATCACCCCTGTCCTCCAGAGAGAGAGACCCAGGGCGACAAAGAATATTATCATGAGACTCAAAGAAAGAAGAAATCATTTCCTGTTAGAAACACTAAGTCCCTGTCCTTAATTTTTATACTGGGAATCTACCCGTATGGGGTCAAAACGACGACACTTACATTTCATGAACGTTGTGAGAACGGCAATGAATAGCCGCCTCGTCCCACAGCACTCAGAGTGAACTGCAAGATCTCTTTCCTTCAGCACCAGGGCAGCACACAAGCTGCTCCTACGCTTAGTGCTGGGTGGTGGCGGTAAGGGGAACCAGAAGGCCCAGTGAGAGAGTAGACTTCCTTGTTGGAACACGCTGCTCCCTGCTCCCTGCTCCCACCCCCCACAGTCCCAGCGAGGACACCCTCAGCATGCAGCTTCTCTCAGAAAGTGTGGATCAGCTCAGGCAATGGCGAACTTGGGGAGGTGGGTTAGGATGAGTTTGGTCTTGGTGGCTCTGAGTCTAAGAAGTTTACGACCATCCAAGTGACAACGTCAAGGCTGAGCTTGAATGTTCATGTCCAGAGCTCACAGCAGAGCTCTGGACAGGAGGTAGGTGGGTGTCCTGAAGGCACCGGATGTGGCCATCACACAGTGAAAGAGGAGGTGGAGCATGGGGCCCTGCGTGCTGGCTTCGGGTTGTCTGGGAGCGGCTTTGAGATGGCCTTGTGCTCAGGACGTTGCTGAGAGCCGCACCTGGGAGGCACGCCTGCAGCAGGTGTGACAGAAGCAGCATTAAGCAAAGGGAGTGAGGTGTTCTGCTGTGCCCAAGAGGGTATCTCGGATGGAACCGCCTGCCTGAGTTGACCTGCATTCGACTGAAGTTATGAGGCCTTTAACCCCTGCTTCAATCTGTCGGTCACTGGATGTGAGTGTCCTGGGAAGTGGGTGGCCCTTGCACAAGGCCCCTCTGCCACTGAGGCCACAGCACACTGAGCTGAAAGCCACCCACCCTCTCATTCTGAACTGCCAGCAGCTACAGTACCAAGTCCCTCCCAAGGGGAACCTGGGCGGCCTGCTCCATGGCCACCCCACTGAGACACAGAGCCACAGAAGGCCTGAGCAGAGGAAGCCCAGGAGTCACGCACAGCCAGTGGAGAAGTCGGCATAGCTTGTGCTGTGTCAGAAGTGTGGGGATCCAGAGGGAGAAGGACGAAGTGTAGGCAACTGTGTCCAGTGCTATTTTTTAAAGTAAGTAAAACCCAGACCAGTGAGTGAACACAGACGCCCAGTGCCGGTGGCCCCCAGAGAGGTGCGGGCGTGAAGGAGCCACAGCTTCTACCTGAGAGTGAAGGACCAGAGGTCTAAACCTTGAGCAGAAAAGGAACAGGTTGCTGGATTAAATCTTAGCCCACGGCTATGTGGGGCTGGAAGAATCACCAACTGCTCTGGGAAGGGCCGCCCGTTTGGGCCCCGTGTGTTTGAGGGGATGTCGGGTTTTATTTCAGGCAAAAGGCACAGGTGGTTTCCTGTGAAGAATTTCAGGACGTCAAAGGCTCGGTTTCCCACATTGAGTGTCCGAAGCACAGCAGACTTGGCCGGGGCGGTGGGGGGAGGCTGGAACAGAAGGAAAAAGTAGGGCAGTCCCAGTGGCCGCCCTAAAGGTTGAGGACAGTGACACTTAAAGCATGGCCTCTGTCCCAGCAGACCCAGGTCTGCCTGCTGGGAGAAGCACCTGTGCCAGTCACGCACTTGAGCACCTGCAACCTGGGTGAGTCACAGCCAGGCAGGATGGTGTCGGGCTGTTGTGAATGAAGACTTTAATAAAAGCTGAGAAATACCCCTCCACGCGGATCCCCACATATTCCCTGCTTGGGCTGCTCACGGCTGTCAGGCGTAACATTGCTGGGGTGCTCAGTGAAGAAAGGACAGTGAAAGCAGAGTTGGTGACAGATTTTTAGGGAAAGTCCTCATATAACTGTTTTCCTGTTCACTGGAATGTCTGTCTGCAAGAGTAGAATCTGCCACCTGCCTCCCAGGCGGGACCCCCATGCATTGCACCGGGAAGGGTCGCCTGCCTTTCACAAAAGCCAAGCTCTTCTGACCTGTCTCGGCCCCACCCAATCCCCTCGCTCCCTCCTCCGCCTCTGACTTTCCCATGACCTAACAAATGCCGGCAGATCCACCATCCAGACCAGAACGTGAGCTGTTCTTGTCTGCAGTTTTGAGTGCTGTGCCCTCAAGTCTCAACTGAGAAATATCTAGCTCTTTCTAGAATTCAATGACCAAATTCAGGCATTTCAAATTCTAGACCTTTCTATCTCTCTTTTTTTAAATGAGCCTTCTTTTTTTTTTAATAAGGAGTTTATTTATTTATTTTCAGAGAGAGGGGAAGGGAAGGAGAAAGAGAGATAAACATCAATGTGTGGTTGCCTCTCACTCGCCCCCTACTGGGGACCTGGCCCACAACCCAGGCCTGTGCCCTCACTGGGAATCGAACCACAACGCCTCTGTTCCCAGGCCTGCACGCAACCCACTGAGCCACACCAGCCAGGTCCTGGCTGGACCTTTCTGTCGGTGATAGTCTAGTCTCCACAGTAGGCAGTGAGGGTTTACAAACATCAGAGGCTCTGAGCCCATTCTGCTGACATATCGTTCTTTTTAAACCGCCCATTTCCTGGTTTGTAGCACAGTGTTAAAATGAATGATGAACGAGTAAGTTCATAGCGGTTGGGGCATACAACGCTTACCCAACTACAAGTCGTACATCATCGTGTAGCGTTAAATCCTTTCCCTGTTGCAAAAAATAAAATAAAATAAATACAAAATAAAAAAGCCACATGCCCACAATTCTCTGTGACACCGCAGAGGGGAACTGGTGATTTTTGCATCCATCAAATGCTGCTGTTTTTCTAAGAAACAATTCCCAGCCCAGAGGCTCCTGTCAAGGGGTGCGGCAAGCTGGATGTCTCTCTCCTCCTTCCTGGGTGACTTCCAGAAACATTTGTGGTAGAGCAAGCACATCTTTCATCCTTAATACACTTACCACTGAAGATGAAAAAGGCACCACACAATGCCATCAAGATACTAACCTCATTCGTCTTAAAGGGTGTTGAGGTAGCTCCTGGCTTTAGTGCAGAAGAGTTTTCGAGGCAACTGCATACATATTCATGAAGCAGTGGCATTTTCGGGTTGTGCAGCAAAGATACAGAGATGAACACGGCTCCTGTGCATTATTGTATCATACTGCTGGGGGGAGATGAGAGCCAGACAAGGAAGACTCAGCAGTGCAGGGCGGTAAACGCGAGGACAAGAGTTCTGCGGGAGTGGGGGTTATCGCCGATCTGGAGTGGTCAGCACAGACGGGCTGCCCAGAGGAGATGATGCTAGAACTGGCCTTGGAAGCATCGGTAGTAGTTCTAGAGGGAAAGAACATGGATGCAGCGCTCTGGGGAGAGGGGGAACGCACGCAGAGCCCAGAGCTATCAGCAGAAGGAGCCGCAGGCCGATGCAATGTGTGCGAAGCGGACGCAGAGATCTGTCGTGGAGAAGTGGGCAGTGACCCAGGAGGGAGCACCTGAGACATCAGAACGCAGAGACCCTTATTGAGTCAGATCTTCTAAACAGGTGCCAGACTCCTCCCCTGCCCTTTTGAAAACTGCCTGGTATTTCCCCATGTGGATGGTATCTGCCAGGCAGAAGAGGAGACTACCAAATACTAAAGCCAGCATTATTTTTTTAAATAAATATATTTATTGCCCTCAAAGAAGGCTTTTTACCAAACTCATAGTCAGGGTGGCCAAGAGGTAATAGCCTTGGCTTTGCAGTCAGGCCGGTGTGAGCGCAAATCGCGCCTCCACCGTCCCTCCGCTGGCAGGTCACCCAAGCCTGTAAGTTGCCGTCCTCCTACCTGTGTTGAGGTTGCCACGGGAGTTGAACAGGCACCTAGCTTTTAGAAATTCTAGAAACCGTCATCTGGGGATGGCAATCACGTTACAAACATGATCTTGCCCAGAGGGATTTTACTTCTTGTTTCGGGAACTGCTTTTGGAAACCCGGGGTCTTGATTTTTCAGGTATGGAGAGGCGGAGGGTCACGACAGAGTTTGAAAGGAGCCCCGATACCGCTCCTGCGGACTCGCGCCTGCGCTGCGTCTGCGCGCACAGATCCAGGGACCAGGCAACTGCCTGCAGGACCAGCAAAAGTAACAGCTTATCGCGCCGTCGGCAAACGGGGCCCCACAGACAATGTCCAGCAGTACTGTGGCTCCATTTCTTTTCACCTTTCAAGTATTGGCAATATTCTTATACTTTCCTTACATTTCCAAGGTTTGGGGGTTTTTCCCACCAAATAAACCCACTTCCTGAAGTGTTAATCCTCCATTGCCTTTTCAAACAAGGATGAACAGATATTCTATTGTTAGCAAAAATTATAAATTTCCCATAACATCCAGTGTCACCTATACATGTGCCTGTATGTGCACATAGGTGTGTATGTGTGTGCATATGTGTGTATGTGTGACTATATGTATACACACACACCACACATGTATGTATAAGTTGAATTTCATTACTGGAAGGGATCTTATTACTTGCTCATTCCCTGGTTTTTCAGACCATAAACGTGAAGAACCAGAGTGAGCAAATGTCTCCAGTCAGCTGTGCAGCTGGGAATTAGATTCTAAGTCCCCTGATTCATGCTATCATATCAGCCCCTTCCCTCCGAGTCCTCTTAGGAAAGACAGAATATCCAAACTCGATGGAAAATTAAATTCAACAGTCATTTGATATAATTCAAACAGACTTTCCCTTCTTAGCTTTTAACAAGATAAACACTCTGAAAATCTGACGATTTGACAGCAGTTTAGAAAGTAGGAAAATGGCAGTTGTCAACTTTTATGGAAGTTTGGGCCCATGAAATTTTACATACTGTGTTGCTAGCCTTTATTTTGCCAAGTAAGGATATTAAAAAAATATTCTAATGTGCTGATGCTGTAATTCATATGAGGAAGGACATTCTAATACAAAAAAAAAGCAAAGGGATATAATTTCAGAATAACGGACTACCTTATAAATTAAATGTATTCAGCTCTACGTAAAATACATACATTCTTCTCAGTCTGTCGTGGACAAGTTAGGAGACCCTTCCATACAGTGAACCGAATTGGCCTCCCTGGAACTTCCCCCGTAATGCCGGTGTGGGCAGCGGTGGGGCTCCCCAGAACATGCAGACAAGTTCAGTGTCAGATCCAAGGACATTCAGGCAGGCGCAGCATGGGCCAGAGACAAAAATGTTTGCAAAAAGCGCATCTTGAAGGGCAAAGAGCAGACAAAAAAATTTAAAAGATGTTGGGGTTTCTTAAAACGTCTGACGAAATCTCATGCCAAAGACCATTTAAATAATCGTGTCACTATTGTTTTCACAGCAACACACTTAGAGGTAATTTTACATACGTTATTTCATGTATTATTATAATGGTCACGTCTATTATTGGATAACTATTTTGTTTGGACTTCTGTTTTCTAACACAGTAAAGGTCGCAAGATTCCTCAAACACCATGCATTTGAACCTTTGCTCTTGCTGGTCTTTCCACCTAAAACGACCTTTATCTATTTGTGGACTTAGGAGGGCTTGTTTCACTGATTTCTCCCCTATCCAGCCCCGTTAACTGCTTTTCCATACTCAGTTCATGTGCCGTTACACATGGAAGTGTTATCATCTCCACTGTGTGGTTTTGTTCACAGTGCGTTTCCCTGGTGTGCCAGCAGATCCTCAAGGGCAAGAACCAGTCTCACTGTTCGCTCTGTCTGCACTTGACCCCGTCTCGGGTAGTAAGTCACTTTCTTCAGGGTGTCCCCCTGCGGTGAGGGAGGTAAATTGGGGTGCAGTGCAGGGTGTTACTTCTGTGGGAGCACCACACTCACCACGACCCTCGTTGGGCTACAGGACTGCCCAGCCTCTCGCCCATCTGGGACAACACCCACTGCAGTGCACAGCCCCCAGAGAGCTCGCGTTAGGTATCTGTGGCCTGCAAAGTGACCTACACGTGGTCATTCCTGAATACAATTTTCATACGGGATTATTCATGGAAGTCTCTAGTTTATAGATTTCCTGGACCTGTTTCTGGAAGGGCAGCTAACTGTGGACACTTCAGTTATCATCTCAGCGCCAACACGGTGAACTGCAAACTGCGTGACCGCCTCCCCAAACTGCTGTCCTGTTCAATTCTCCGTGCCTGTCAGGAGAGCCATCCCTCCCCCTGCCACCCAACGCTCTGTGTGCAGGGCTCTGCAAAGAGCGGGTCCTCAAAAAAGTCACAGAATGAAGGAAAATTGTAAAACTTTGGGGGATCACTCAACGGCTTCAGCTGTGTTGGTGACGTTTACTTTTATGGGTGATGAGGACTTGATATTTGTAATGTTACTCTAATTCTTCCTTTTTGTAAGTCTGAAATATTCCAGAATGCATGTTTTTTTTCTAAGTGTGGTAAAAAGAACCCACCTAGTATAAAATAAAATTATCATCTTTACCATTGTTTAGTAAAAGGCGAAGACATTCTCTCTCATTCTAAATGTGTGAGTGTGCGTGACAGGAGAGCTCACTGCCTGAACCCTGCTGTCCCACGGGGCTCTCGGGCTCCCTCGTCCTGCAGAACTGGAGCTCTGCACGCACCGGACACCTGCCCGGGTCCCCAGATTCCCGCAGCTGTGTCCACCTTTCTCTTGCACCCATCTTCTGCCTGCTGGGCTGGCCTTCAGTTTTGTTCAGGTTAGTGCTTTGCGCCTGGATTGTGGAACCGCGCTTCACACTTTCCTCCCCTCCACACTCTCTCCCCACGTGGGCATTTTATACACTGCTGTCCAGTCAGCCTCCAGGAACGGCCACGTGAGCCCCACGTGCAGAACCTGCAGCAGATTTTCCATCCACAGGAAGTGAGGCCTGACTGGCCAGAGTCCCCTTGTCTTCCAACTTGACCCACCGTTCCCTAATCTGGGTTCTGACAGCCGCCAGGCTCCCACCTGGCGAGGCCCCGAGGGGAGGGGCAGGGGAGCCACACCCGACGGGAAGATGCCACAGGGTGGCAGCCGAGATGCGGGGTCCTCAGAACAAAGCCAGCGAGACACACTTGGCGTGGGTGTTGAGCCAAAAGGGGAGGAGACAGAGGAGTCACACGCGTGTGCACACAGGCACACATTCATACACACATGCACACACACAAGATCACAAAGCTGAGAGTCACTGGACCTGACGCTGAGCATAAAGCCCCCCCCCCCGTCTCAGCCGGTCAGTGCGCCCTCCCAGAGCAGCGCCAAAGGCGGGAGCCAGGACAGCACCATCTGCTGTGGTCGCAGGACTCAGAGAGGGGACGGGTGGGGGGGTGGGGTGGTGGCTGGTTGACTTGTCCCACCACCCCTGTCCATTTGGTTTGACTTGTTTTTATAGTTTAAATTGTATTATGTTTGCATGCAGAAACATTTGAAATAATAAACAAAATAAATAATGTACGCACATATAGGTACATATATACGTATATGCAGCATTCCAACATTATTAAAAATTCATCCTAAAGTCAGTTTTAACATTGCCTAACATTCCACCAAATGCATTTAAGCTGTCCCCTATTCATTCACATTTATGTATAATCTGGCACTTCCCAGTGCTGGATTCCTAGGAACGGGACTGTGCATTCATGGATGTGAGTAACTTTAAGATCCCTGATGTGCATTGCTTAACTTCCATCCGAAAGTTCCTACCACGCATGAGAGTTCTGCCTCACGGCTCTTCCCAACAGTACCACCAACCACTGCTCTATCGACCCCCGATCTTCATTCACAAGTAGATGAGGCAAAAAAATCAACAGATCTTTGAAGAGCATATATTTGCACAAATGAAAAACATCAGGAAGAGTAAGTAGAACAAGGAACTCTGGAGAAAACACATATTTTAGGGGATAGAAGGGAGTTTTTAAATTTTTTGTGTATCTCCTCAGAGAAATATGAGAAGTTATTGAAACCATAAAACAAACCATAGACTGCTATAAAAGAGGAGCAATCTGAGAAAAAGACAATTCTTAGAAATTGAAAAATATGATTTCCAAAACAAAAATTTCCGTACAAGTGCTGAAGATGCCACTGTGGAAATCTCCCAAAATACAGAGGAAGGAAAAAAAGGTAGAAAATCTGAATGCACATCCGTCTGTCCGGCCTGCTCAGCGAGGACAGTAGAGGGGGAGGGAGGTAACGGGAAGGCGGAGAAAAGTGTGAAGGTCAATCACATCCACGCCTTAGATTAACGAGTCAAGAAAGTTGGCCAGCCAGGGAGGAGGGTCGGCACGCATCCCTGAGGGCTAGAGAGGGAACCCCCGGAGGACTCGAACCTACCAGGAGCCGTTGAACTTGGGTGAGCGGGGAGACAAGGCCGCCTGCACTAGTGCCTCTTCTTCCCCTCGGTGAGACGAGAGATGCTGTGATAAATTTTCAGTCAAGAGTTAAAGGTGTTTGCATATCGTTTGGTGTTACAGAGGCCATCACTGGAAGTGCCCCGATCTAAAATGGTTAATTAGAATTTAAAATTACTTCTGGGTCATTTGTACTTTCTCCTGTGCTGGTCTCCCACCTTGCTGGAATTCTCTCACCAGGCGCATGTCATTATTTTATAAAAACAACAACCCCATTTACCAAGACAAGATGACTCGCCAACCTTTGTCCAGCGCTCGGATGGACACTTTCCCTGGGTAGAAGCAAAGGGTTGGGGGTAGTTTAGGAGGCGGTGAATGGAGAGACAGTTGGGAGCTGGATTTGGAGACCTCTAATTATTGCAACAGACCCCCCCTGGAGAGTGTGGGGAGGCGTCAGGGGCACCTGAGCGGGAGGCGGTCCCTGGCATGTCCCAGAGGTGCAAACGGGGGAGGCTTGGTGGCGGGGACGCACGTGCGTGGAGGAGACGAGAGGGAATGCAGGTGCATTCGGGGGAGTTTGCTGGAAGAGATGGTCGGAGGGAGCGCAGACAGCAAAGCAGAAGGTTAGGCCCGCGCTGCCCAGCGAGGGGTCTTGAAGACGGCAGGAAGGTGGAGGATTTCGAGGCAGGCTTGCCTGTCAAAAACTGTTGAAGAGAACTGGAAGCCAAACCCAGCAGATGAAATACTTAATTGTGTATTCTTCAATCACAGTTTACATTCAATGTTATTTTGCACTGGTTTCAGGTGTGCAGCAATCACATCCCTTACAAAGTGACCCCCTGATATTTCCAGTGCCCGTCTGGCACCTCGCACAGTAATTACAATATTATTGACTGTTCCCTACACTGTACTTCATTTACATCCCAGTGACTATTCTGTAAAAACCAACTTGAACTTCTTAGACCCTTCACCTTTTCACCCAGCCCCCCAAGCCCCTCCCCTCTGGCAATTGTCAGTCTGTTCTCTGGGTCTGTGAGTCCGTTCTGTTATGTCGGTTTGTTTATTTTGTCCCTTAGATTCCGCATCGAAGTGAAATGGTGTGGTGTTTGCCTTTCTCTGGCTGATACAGATGAACTACTTAAAACAACAAGTTTTCTGGCTTTCTCCCAACACTGCGTTGTCACGGTCTTCTGATAAAGACAAAAATAATCCTTTTTTCCTACTGTGCTAGGACCCATGACGTTACTCAGTCCCTCCAGTGCTGAGACATGCGTGTGTGCCCTGTGAGTGACTCTTCTGCAGGGAGAAAAGTCTTTGCCTGCAGCCCATGTCTGCCGCCCGCCCACTCAAAGCTGTTCCACCGGCTGTTCGATTCATACAATGAAACACTTCCTGTCGTCTATTTCCCGTTATTCCTGTTGGAGGCAACAACCCAGAGCCTCGACGTCCAGAGGAACTGCGGGAACGACACCGTGACCGCCGCTGTACTCGGCGAGACGCACAATCCCCGAATCGTTTGGAGCGGTGGGGTCCTGCCCCTCTCCCGGAGCCCCCATCTTTGATTTGACCACCTTGTGGACCAAGGAAAAGGGACGAGCTTAAAAACATCGGCGTACCCCCGAAAAACAAAGAAACACAGGGCCGATCCCGGCCAAAGAGAGAAACCTAAATACAGTTAGCATCTCCACTGCCATTTTAAACAGGCGTTCAGTGGGAACCGGCCAGTTCTTCCCTAAAAACCTAGTATCTTTTTCCCTCAGCTTCCTCATCCTCAAGCTGAGGACCAGAGCAACACCTGCGATGCAGGGCGGTTGGCAGCAAAGCACCCAAGAGCGCTTAGGTAGGTTGCTGATTCCTGCTGTTACCATTTAACTACTGTAAGTCTCCACACTCTCATTATTTTGGCTACCTTACCATGTTGACGTGAACGCATACTGCACTGCTTGGTACATACATAACAAGACCTGAGTGACCATGAGCTGTATTATTCATCACTCTGACCTTTCAACAAAGCAGCAGCTCTGACACCAAACACTGCCTCTCCCGAACAAACTTCAGACACACTGCCATCTAGCGGCACAGCGGAGCTCCTGGGTTCCCTCTACTTCAGAAGGTCAAGTTTCCACGCCTTGTGTTATTTCTGGCTTGGCGACGAAGGCTCTGCTGGAGCCTCAGAAGGCGTGCTCTGACAAGGTGGCTGCCGCCGCCCGGTCCTGGTCAGATGGGAAGGAAAATGCTGGGGCCGCATCAGCCCCGTGTGCGCTCCGGTTCTAACGGCCCACCTGCTTCTCTCCTCTGGGTGCGACTCAGCCGTGAACACTGCATCTCCTCAAGCAAACAACACCCTGCACAAGTAGTCATGAAAAGTCAACCCAACAGCAAAGCCCAAGGAGTGAGCAAGGCCGGTACTCCATAGCATCAAAGTCCTGTCCGGTCGCTTGCGGGTGGCGGGTGGGGGACAAGGCTACATGGAGCCCTGGCGGTTACATAGCAAGTCTCACGGAATGGGGGCTGGCAAGCTGAGCGGGAGTGCGCGTGGGTGTTCGTGGACTGGCAGAGACGCTGCCCTGGCATTAGGCTGGGCAAGCTGGACCCATCTGAAGAGCAACGCCAGGAATGTGATCGCTGAGAACAACCTCTGTGCCCTGCGCTTGAAGACCATCTGTTCCGTGGTCAGAGTCTTGCTGTTCTTTGCAGGCAGGGACATCTGGGTAAAGAAGAGCTGAGGCTCTAAATATTGGCAAGAGTTCCAAATTTAATAATTACTCTTCAAAGACTTTTGCTTCTATTACCCAGATTAGAAAAGTGAACTTTCTAAAAGTAGTGATAAAGAAAGTCACGCTTCACTGGCCTAGATATCTTTCTACTTTCTGCTTGACCTTTGGGGTTGGGACCGGGTCCCCAAATCCTGGCCCCATCTTAACTTCTGTAAGGAGCCTCAGCTGGCCTCCTTAACGGGATCCGACCTTCCAGTGACATCCTCATGGAGCAGACACCCACTTTCTGAGCACTTGTCACATTGCATTGCATTTGTATGTCCAGGTACTTGATTAATGTCTCTGTTTCCCACTCGATGGCAAGCCCCGTGAGATTGGGGCCATGTCTGCTTTCGCCTAACGCCGAGGGCCCACACTGAGCGCAGGCAGGATGCAGGACGGAGCGAACGAGGAGGGGAGATCGTTCATAGCTGCTTGTGAATGATCCCCAGAGCTCAGTCTGTCACGGAGCAGAAGGAAATGTGGCCTGTGGGAGAGGCCTGCAGACCCAGTCACTGTCCCTCCTGCATGCTAGTCAAAGATGACTGTCACAGGGAAGTCAGGGAGAAACGCTGGGAGCTTGGTGCCGGAGGAGGGACACCTGCACTTTACCGGAAGCAGGAAAGCCAACCCCCTCCCTCTTTCCTCTCCCGCAGCAGGGTGCAGTGGCTCACTCGGGGAGACAGCGGGCTAAGGTCACGGACGCCTTATGCAGAGCAACATCTCACTCCCCTCTGTTTCTAAACCCGGACCCCCTCGGGGTCATGTCAGCAGGCAACCACTTACTCCAACAAAAATAAACTTTGCGTAGGCATTAAATAATTAAAATTCAGTTTTACTTGGTGGGAAATCAGCTGAAATAGCAACCTTTAATTACATATGACATTAGATCCGATGTCGAGGTGATGGTTCATGTAGCACACAGCTCTCCGGCCAGCACCCAACACACAGGGAACACAGGGCTCACTCTGCTGACAGCTGGAAAGTGGGAAAATGAAAATGAGGCACAGACCCACAGAGAACATAAAAAGATAAACCTCAAGTCAATGGAATATCCATTTCAAGATTAGCTACTCCAGAATTCCAGCCACAATATTTTCCTCTAGATTCACAGCCCATGCTGTTCTTAGCTACATGGCCAACAACGCACAAAGTATTTTTAGTAAGATAACTCAGGGTGGAGGAATAAAAGAAATGGTCCTTTTTCTCGAGGAGATTACATTTTTTCCCCACCAGGACTGTGTTACATTTCTTACTGCAAAAGAAGGAAACGGAACTTCTGGTCAAGATGGCCACGTCGGTAAATTCAGTGCTTGCCTCTTTCCACAACAACACCAAAATCACCACTAAACTGCAGAACAACCACCCCTCAGAACCAGCTGGGCTCCAGCTGAATGAAGTCCCCAAACCAGGGTTTAAAGAGGAAGCCACATCGAGACTGGTGGGAGGGACGGAGATGAGGAATAGATTGGTCCCATACATGTGCCTAATAAAAATTGGCAGGACATTTGAGCCTCAGAGGTCCCCCCTGAAGAGTCAGGGGTCCCACCCCAACCCCAGGCCCCAGCCCAGGGTTCCAGTGCTGGGAAGAGTCCCCATGACTTCTGGTTGTGGAAACCAGCTGGGACTGAGGCTGCTCAATCGGAGGGCTGATGGAGTCCCCAGAAGTTCCTCTTTTAAGGCCCGGGCACAGACTCACCCCCTCTGAGGTCCAATGCCGGGGCAGCAGCTCGAAGGCACCAGGGACACCCAGGGAGGAACTGAGTTGTCTGCCATCAGAGTGAGAGCTGGGAGCAGTTTTCTTCCAGATAAAAGTGCTGGCAGAGGCTGTTGTTCCTTTCCTCAGATCCCCACCCCACATGGAAGCATCATGTCAGCCCCATATCTGAGTTTCTATCAACCTGTGGTCTACCCAAGCTGTTTCCAGTGGTTTTTCCATATGGCCTGTCTTGGCTCACACTTCGGACTTTCCTAAAATCTCTCACACAAACAGTATCTGGCTTCAGCATGCCCATACCTTACGATAAGTGGCCCCAGGCCCAGCACTAGCAGCAGACAGCCTTGGTTTGTAGCTTATCACGTCCTGGGCACTTCCAAGCCCAGTACAAGAAACAGCCATCCCCAGATTGCTTTGTAACTCATGCCAGGTGGCCCCGGGCAGAACACAGGCAGTGGCTGACCTTGGCCTGTACCACCTAGAAGGCCCCAGAACCAGTGCATCCTGTGGACAGCTTCCAACAATATGGAAGCACCACCACCCAACCACTTCCATAAGCGACACACTCAAGGGGTATACTGAACTGGCACCAGAGTCCTGCTGAATGGGTGGACCCCTTCACAGTTGATCCTCCATCCTGGCCCATGGTCACAGCCAGTCCTAGCAGCCAATCAGCCTGGAGTTAAATCCCTCCCACTGACATGCCAGCAGCAATCAAGGCTCAATTACAACAGGAGGGTGTACAAAGCTCACACAAGGGGTCACGTGGAGTGTCCGGCTCAGGTGATTGGAGCGCCTGTGCCACTGGACCCTACAGGACACTTTTTACATAAGGCTAGTCTACCAACCTCAGGGGGCATGTTTGTTTCTATGTAGCAGCCCTATCTAATACATAGATGCAAACATGGGAGGCTGCCAAAATGAGGAGACAAAGAAATATGGCCCAAGTGAAAGAACAGAACTCCAGAAAAATAGCTAAACAAAATGGAGACAAGCAATCTATTGGATGGAGTATTCAAAACACTGGTTAAAAGGATGCTCAACAAACTTAGTGAGAACTTCAACAGCATAAAAAAGGGCATGGAAACCATAGAAAAGAACCAGTCAGATGTGAAGGTCACACTAACTGAAATGAAGAATAATTTTCAGGGAATCAGCAATACAATAGATAAAGCCGAGAATCAGCTCAGCAATTTGAAATATAAGGAAGCAAAAAAAACCCCAAAAAACCCAAAATGCAAAAACCTCACACCCAATCAGAATAGCAAAAAGAAAACATAACCCCCCAAAATGAGGATAATGTAAGGAGTCTCTGGGACAACTTCAAGCACACCAATATACTCATCATGGGGATGCCGAAAAAAGGACAGCAAGAAATTGAAAACCTATTTGAAAAAATAATGACAGAGAACTTTCCTAACCTGGTGAAGGAAATGGACATACAAGTCCAGTAAGTGCAGAGTCCCAAACAAGATGACTCCAAAAAGGCCCACCCCAAGATACACCATAATTAAAATGGAAAAGATTAAGACAAAGAAAGAATATTAAAAGCAGCAAGAGAAAAGCAGTTAGTTACTTACAAGGAGGCTCCCATAAGACTGTCAGATGATTTCTCAACAGACACTCTGCAGGCTACAAGAGTTTGGCAAGAAATATTCAAAGTGATGAAAAGCAAAGACCTACAACCAAGATGACTCTACCTAGCAAAGCTGTCATTTAGAATTGAAGGGCATATAAAGAGCTTCCCAGACAAGAAACAAATTAAAGGAGTTCATCACCACAAAAAACAGTACTAGCAGAAATGTTAAAAGAAACATTAACATTTAAAGAAAATGTTAAATTTTCTTTAAAAAGAAAAAAGGACAAAAAAAGATAGAAATATGAAAAATAAAAATGGCAATAAATATATAGTTATCAACAATTTAATCTAACAGGAAAACAAAGTAAGTGAACAAGGAGAACAGGAACAGACCCATAGATACAGAGAACATTCTGACAGTTGCCAAAGGAAGAGGGGCTGGTGGGGATGGGTGAGAAAGGCGAAGGGATTAAGAAGCACAAATTGGTTGTTACAGAACAGTCATGGGGATGTTAAGTACAGTGTAGGGAACTATGGATAGTGTCCAGTGGGTACAAGATTTATCAGGATAATCACTTAGTAAGTTATATGTCTAACTACTGGGGTGTACACCTAAAACTTAAACATTATTGTATGTCAATTGTAATTGAAAAACAAAAAATGATTTTAATTAAAACAAGGAAACCAATCTCTTACCCTATAAAAATAAAACATTTTCAGAATATTTTCAGTTAAGAGAAATAATTTAATCTGCTTTTCTAGCTGGTTCAAGAGAGCCACGGGAGGATACATATTTTTGGAAAAAACATGCAATGTTGCAGGCTAGAGTTACTGGTGTCTCACAGTGTATTTTCTAGGACTACGGAGGGTTCCAGACTAAGAAGAGTTCCACTGATTCAGCCTAATGAAAGACTCGTGACGGGGGCAGATGGAGTTAAGGGAGACACTGAACATCTGATGGCAATAGCTTCGCAGGCTTTGCCTGACCTGAGGAGTCCGACGGGGGACTGGTAGGCATCTCCTAGTGGTTAGAACTTAGCCTGACGCTCTCTGGTACCCATATTTAATGAGCAATAGGCCAAACCGTTCCAACAGGCTCCAAAAATACAAGCTATAATGGCTTAGGAATTTCAGGAAAGAAATCTAACTCAGTAATCAGGGCAGGACCTTATGTGACATCGAGAGCCACTGCACACTGGTTTCTAAGAGACTGGATCCACGGAATCACTCATTCCCGTCTTCAGCGTGTCTTCCTGTGAATACATACAGATGCCAGAGTTCAGAAACTCACAGTGTATTGGCTGAGGTCCTAGCATTCAATGAGTCTCCCCTCTGAGTCCTCAGATTGTTGTACCATCCCAGTAGTACACATGTTCTTTCCTTTTTTTACCATCCTTTTTATCTTTATGATGTGATGTTTTATACAGAGCCAGGGTCTAGGACTCTCACAACAAGGCTTTGCGGAGCTGCAGGTGCGTCCAGTCTCCCCTGCGAGAGGAACGGCACTAACCACACAGCCGGTGCGCCTGACAGGTGAGCTGAACTCACCTCAGGCAGTCGCCCCATGCACTCGCAGCTGGCACGTTCTGGGGAAGGTGGTCATTCCGTTTCTGTGTATGACAGGCGCTGCATTTCCACACATCTCGGCCCATCCATCATCAGACCAGTGCCGTTTTAGGGAAAGAAACGGAAATGTGTTCAGGGTCAGTGCTGGTAAAAGAAATTAGTCTGAAATTAGTGGTCTTATCAATTTACTGGTAGACAGATGCCCATTTCAGAAAGTCAGATTGACTAAAAGAACTGAAGGAAGGAGAAGAATTGGTATCAAAGAGGCAAACCTATAACTCCTCTCACCCTACCTTGGTGATACCAAAGAAATTCGGGTTCTTATCAAATCTGTAAAGGGCCAAGCTTTCCCCTGGTTGCAGTCTGCCCGGAGTCTTCCTAGAAGTCTACATGTAACATAACTATGTACCAGATCAAACGCATCGTAAATACACTAAGGAAGCGGTTCTGCTCCTACCCCCCAAGTAAGTAGCGTGATACACTTGTATGTTGCAGTAAGTTCTGAAATACTCCACAACGTCAAGGTGTGTAAATATTTACTTTTCTAAAACTCTTGTTTTTCAAAAAGTAATAATGTATACAAGAGTGCCCTTATAATATTATCACTTTTATTAATTTGCTTTTGACTATTACAAAAAACTGTCATTTCTTTTCTCGTTTCACATTGGTAATTCTTATTCCTAACTAATTAGTTAATTAAGGGAAAGATGAAATGAGCAGTTTTTGTTTTTGTTTTTGTTTGAGAGAGAGGGAGGGAGAGAGAGAAACATCAATGTGAGACTTAGGTTGTCTCCTGCAAGGGCCCTGACCGGGGACCAAACCCTCAACCCAGACACGTGCCCTAATTGGGAATTGAACCCACAACCTTTTGGTTTCCAGGACGAAGCTCCAGCCAAGTGAGCTTCACCAGTCAGGGCAAGAGAAACTGCTTGAAAGGGGGTGGGGGTCGTGCACAGCGTGTGGTGAGTGGGTCTGCCGAGGTCAGCCACGGGCCAGGTGTGTTCCCAGGAGTGGAACGTTCTTACTGGGCTCTGCTGAGCAGGCTGGCGGTGGGCGTGGCTAAATGTGCAATGAATGGTTCCTGTCGGCACCAGGGAATGATGCAGCAGTAATTTCTCTTGTCTAATGGTCCTTTCCCGCTGTCCTTTATGAGGGCCAATAATGGTGGGGTCCCTGCCAGCCCCGTTCGAAACACTGTCCTCACGTGGGGGCCCGCAGCGAGCCAAGGGCACCTGGCTTTTGTCCTGCTGGGTCACCGCGTTCCTGCAGGCGTGTGGCTCATCACACTCCTTTATTCCTGTCCTTATGACTGTTCGGTTGTCGCACCGTTAAAAATGCCTGCAGCATGCATATCATCAATCCCCAGTGTCACTTAACGGAACAGTGTGTGTTTGTGCAGCTGCTGCCTCCTGAGACACCCTCTGGGGAGGAGACGGAAGTTCTGAATGTACCTTTCAGTAAATCAGTAAATAGTACAGGGTCTGGGTTTAAAAAAAAAAAAAGGAGAGGTTTTTAATCCAACAGCCTTGCCAACGGGGCAGTGGCTGTGTACGTGCTGGCTGATGGAGAGATCCCTCTTGGAAGCAACAACCAGTATAGGAATATAAGAGGTACTGCTTTCTTTTTTTAAAGAAAACTGGTGCTTTGCAAGATTGCGATACTTTGCCTTTGTTGTGCGTTTGGTGTTTTCAGTTTGTGAGCAGCAATGTCTGGAAATAATCCACTGCGTAGTGGGTCTTTCCACCGGGAAGCTGTGGCATCCCCTCCGAGCCCCCTGGGACTCGCCCGTTCTGCACAGCTGCGCCGGTCCCCACCCACTTCCTGCCTGCAGTCTCCCGGGGTGCCTCCGACCCCTCCCCACGTCCCGCCTCTCACTACCCAGCTCAGCAACCACTGTCCCCCCCGTTCCCACTGGCTGACCCAACCCTCCTCGGAGGCAGAGACAGATGAAGGAGCCGCACCAGCAGCACTCAGTGACTTGTCCAAGTTCTCCATCTTTTCCAAGCCGCCCCGGGTCATTCTGCACCCTTAGCATGTGGGACGAAGCTTCTGGGGGCATCAGTCACGGATTGGGGGTAGGAGGACTCTCAGCAGGAAACCCTGGGGTGGGTGGGAGGGGGCTGTCCCCACTCTGTCCCCACAGCTCCAGTGCTCTCCTCCCGTCTGTCAAAGCGTTTCCAGGGACCGGTGAGTTTCCTGTCATTGCTTACGGAGTTGAGGTGTGAGGGGCAGTGTGTTGATGAGGGAAGATCAAGGACATTGTCATTCAGAACACACACATGTTGGTGGAGGTTCGGGGGGCCGTCCACGAAGCGCCTCTCCTCTCTGACCCCGTGCTAGTTCACAGAGCTGCTGACTTTCAACATGGCTGCTTCAGCCCTAAAGAAGCCCATCATTTCTTTTTTTTTAACTTTATTTATTTATTTTTAGAGGGTGGAGAAGGAAAGGGGAGAGAGAGAGAGAGAGAAACATCAGTGTGTGGTTGCCTCTCACATGTGCCCTGACTGGGAATCGAACCAGTGACTGTTTGATTCACAGGCCCACGCTCAATCCACTGAGCTACACCAACCAGGGCCCATCATTTCTTAATTCACCCACTGAAGAAACATCCTCTCCTGGACACCGGGCTTACAATATATCTGAGGATATGTTTCCCTTTCCTCTCCCACAGCCTGGGAGCACTCCACATGACAGGTGCTCAGGTGTCCCTGGCCCTGGTCGTACGGTGCCAGTCCTGCATCCCAGGCATCCTGGGGGCCTTCCCAGTGAGGTAAGGCCCCATCGCAGACACTGATGAGCTGATAGAGACACGTTCACCATGGGTCATACTGTGGGGTGACTGTGGGTGGTATTTGTGGAGTGCAGCTCGGGTGATGCAGCGTGGCACCAGGTTGGTACATGGCCTGGAAGGAAGCAGGAAGCTCAGATAGGGGGCTGCCGACATAATCGAGACAAGAGATCACGCACCTCAGACCGGAGGAGTGAGAACGCAGGTGGAGGATGGTCGGTGGGACCTCCGATTGGTTAGCGGAGAGGGGGACGGTCTTGGGGACTGGGCATGGGAGACCAGCAGGCACCGAGTAGGACTCCTGTCTGTTTTGAGTTGAACTGTGTCCCCCCCAAATTCACATGCTCACCTTCTAACCCACAACATCTCAGAGTGTGATCTTATTTAGAAACAGGGTTGCAGATGTAATTAATGAAGCAAAGACAGACCACACTGAAGTAGGACAGGCCCCTGACCCAATAGGACTGGGGTCCTTGTAAAGGGGAAGTCTGGACGCAGACATGGGCACAGGGAGAGGGCCAGAGGAAGAAGACGGCAGGTAGGAGAGCAATGTGTCTATATGCCAGAAAATCCCAGACTTCCAGCAAGCCACCAGAAGCCAGAGAGAAGCCTCAGACAGAGGGTCACAGCCCCCAGGAGGAAACCACCCTGCAGACACACCAGTCTCAGCCTCCAGAACCATGAGGCAAGAACGTTCTGTTGTTTTAGTCCCCAGTACGTGGGACGCCACTACGACAGCCTTAGCAAACTAATCCGCTGTCATTGCTCTAAGCACATTTTGCTGAAGGGCAGTGGGCAGACTTGGAGACACCTTTGCTGGTGTCCTTCCCTGCAGAATGCCTCTCCGTACAGAAGACCTTCCACCAGCAGACTGAGGAATCAAAGGCACCAACGGGGTGTCCAACCTTCCGGCGTCTCTGGGCCACACTGGAAGAAGAAGAGCTGTCTTGGGCCACACATGAAATACACAAACACTCACGAAAACAACAACTAACCTCATAATGTTTTAAGTAAATTTATGACTTTGTGTTGGGCTGCACTCACAGTCATCCTGGGCTACAGGTTGGACACCCACCCCTGGTAGAGAACCACGCAGCTGTCCATCCGTCCATTCAACTAGAAACATCAGTTCAGCCAGTATTTCTTGGGAACCCAGTGTTCCAAAACCTGGAGTATTATCCCCGTGTGTTGAAAGAAAGCCCTTGTTTGGGGGTGGTCAGGAAAATTATAGCCAAAATCTCGGGCTCAGTTAAACAATGAGGAAATTTGGCTGACCTTCCAAAAAACATTCCTAATCATAACAGCCATTACTCTGCCAAGAGCTTCCCAGAGGAAGTGGTACTGATCCCACAGTTCGAGGCACAGGAAATTGCGCTGGGTGGGACACGCAGTAACGCACGCCGGGGAGTCATCGCAGATGATAAAAGCGAGTAGGCAGGATGACTTCATTGTTTCCATTTTATTTGCTACAAAAGCTCCTTGTGGAGACTTTCACAACCTGGGTGGCCAAATTATTATCGCCGGATGATGCAGTGGAAGATGAATCAAATGCCTGGAATTGTTCTTTCCGCTCCCGCTTACGACTTTTATTTGCAGGCCCTTTCCTCTGGACGCTTGCTCCAAGGCGTTTGCAGCAAATACCCTCCATTTTCCAATATTTTATATTACTGTCTTTGTAACTTCGATGCTGGGGCATTAGTCAGATGTGGAAGTTCCAGCTAGTCTGCGGCCACACACCTTTCGGTGTAGCTACAAAAGTAATCTTTCAGGCGCAAACTGCCAGGAGAATTGGCCCGGTTCCCAAGTCTTTAGGTGTTTCAGTAAGTCCCCCACTGGTCCCAGGAAATCAGCAACAAGGTAATCCTCAAGTGCCCCCTTTTATCTTTTGTGTGTAAAGAACTGAGTTGTAGTTTCCTGGAAAACTTTAAGTTGTTTCTTAATGGATGTCTCCATTTGCAGATGTCTTACTGGATGGGGAGAGAGCTGTCCTCCTGGTTACTAATTAGCCTCCAGCCAAGTGTAAGAAAGCTTTGAGATGCTGGTCCTCTCCAGGCAGATTAGCTTATCACCAAACACTCACTGACGCAGGGCCCAGCAAAACCACCTGCTCTCAGGGGGCGGAAAGACAGGTCCCCACCCTCGGGCCCCAGATGCTGAAAAATCATCAGGATGGCTTTATCCCACATCCACACAGTGGTTCAGGGCTCAGAGACAGGTGGGTCTGGCGTGACGCCTCCAAAAAGCCCACACATCCTGTGGTTTTCGTATTAAACAGTCATTTCTGCCTTGAATGCCTCCAGGTCTTGGTTGAAGGGTCTCAGACTGAGAAACACCAGGTGAAGAAGGAGTTAGGCAAGAAATCACTTCCCAGATAATCTTCTTGTTCTGGAAAGCCTTCCCATAATCCATTGTCCTTTCCATAACATGCTGACTCTTTTCTTCTTTATGATTCTAAGCTTCTCAGTCAAATTTCCAGGCGAGAAACTCCTTCCCTCCTTTCCCTGCCCTCCCACCCCCGCTGCACCCAACTGGCCAGGGGAAGGCCGCCCCAGGAAGCACAGCGCTTTGCAAGCACCTGGGACAGGAAAAGCAAGCACAGAGCACACACGTTTTGTTTTGGGAAGTCAAGAGGCTACTGCTGTGAGTCACTTAAGAAGAGAAACATGGGTAAGCACTTCCTCCCCGCTCGCTGCGGAGGGTTCCGAGGTAGGACAGACCGTCCCTTCCTTTCTCACCTCTCTCAACCACATCCGCTTAACAGGTCCGTCCTGCACCGGTCTCGGGACCCTCCCCTCCTCAGCTCTGGGGTGGGGGGGCGAGGGCAGGCGACCCGGGAGCAGGTGGCCAGTGACTCGCGGTGACGGTGTGTAGTAGCGTCCGATCGCTGCCACAGCGCACCATCCCCCACTCGGAGACTCAGTGCGACGTGCATGTTCATCTCGCGGTCTGGTCTGCGGGGCAGAGGCTGAGGCTGGTGTGGTTGGTCTCCGTGCTCGGGGTCTCCCGAGGCCGAAATCAGAGTGTCTGTGGTCTGGCTCCTCGGGGCGGGCTCTGGGAGGAAATCTGCAGCCACACCCACTCAGGGTGTTGGCAGGGCTCAGTGCCATGTGGCTGGAGGACTGAGGTCCCTGTGTCCTTGCAGGCTGGTGGCTGGCGTCACTCTCAGCTTCCCCAGGTCGTCCTCCCTCCTTGGCGCAGGGCCCGCTTCCCCGGCTTCAACGGAGGCAATGGCACCGCTAATCTTCCTTAATGCGCTCTGACTCTCTGTGACCTCCTGTGGCTCGCTCTCCTCTCGGCTGCATCTTTTTAGGGGACTGTGCCACCTCCCTCTTCTGGTTGGAAGGGTTCACGTGATCCCATCGGATCTGCCCGGAAAAGTGCCCTCTTTGCATGTCTGCTGCTTAATAACTTTCCCTACTTCTGCCAGGTGTCTTCACTGCAGCACCTGGGTTCACCTGTGATTGAAGAGCTGGGGCTGAGGGATCTGGAGGAGACATCTTCGCATTTCTGCCACCATAGGAGCATGGCGAGGACACAGCCTCAGGCCATCTGTGTGCCACAGCGCGCTGAACAACCTCCTTCTGTGTTGGAGTGTCCACAGGGGCCCCGAAGATGGACAGCGCCTCCGGAGGTCCCGATGTTCCAGGTCTAACAAACCAGCTGCGGCTGCACCCGTCCGTGTGGAGCAGGGACAGAGCAGGTTCAGCCCACGTGAGCGGAGCACCGGCTCCTGCACTGCGAGAGGAAGATGCCCCGGAGCCGGAGCGAGGACCGTTCCGGAGAGTTCTGTCCGAGTGCTGAGCTCCCCGGTGCCTCTCGCGACACAGAAAGGCTGTTCCCTTCCACCCCCAGCTGACGAAATGCTGTTCTAAGACAACCATTCAGCCAGCTTGGCACGCAGCCCCCACAGGTCGAGAACGGCAGACACAGGTGCTGGACACAGGCCCGAAGAGTCAGGAGAGGGGCTCCCTCCTCCCTGGAGAGCCCAGCTACAGGAGGGGCGGTCTGATTTCCAGAGTTTGCTGGGGCAGAGACATGCCCCTTAAATTTTCAGACTCAAGCCTCAGGAGAGAGCCAGGCTTGGGTGCTTCTTAAAGGAACTCTGTCCAAGAGCGTCTTTTCAAAGGGAGGGCATGGCCCAGTAGAGGCAGCAGGTGACAGAGGGGTGGGGACCGCAGGAGACAGAGCCCCCATCACGGGAGAGGGCCTAGCTCAGTGGTGTCCAACCTGTGGCCTGTGGGCTGCATGCAGTCCAGGAGGCTTTGAATGTGTCCCAACACAAAATCATAAATTTACTTAAACTGTGATGAGATTTTTTTGTGATTACATGTCACAGTGTATTTAATGTATGGCCAAGCCAACTCTTCTTCTTCCAGTGTGGCCTGGAGATGCCAAAAGATTGGACACACCCTGCAGAGGAAGAAAGAATCAGCCCCAAGTGACAACCAGTCAGCCAGGCTGGACGGCCCAGGCCTCCAGTCCCTGCTCCCCACCTGTCTGTCCGTAGAAAGGCAAGGGAGAACTCCCCTGCTAGCTAGAGAAGGGCGGGGGTCGTTTACACTGGGAGAGAGTTTGCAATTTATCGTTATTACACTGCACTGCCCTGGACTGGAAGAATTCTAGTAATTCCCTGGGGTATCATGGAGGGGGAGTGGGTGGAGCACCATTCAACAAAGGAAGTTTAAAAGACAATGACGGTAAAGAAGAAACTGGCTTATGGGGTGATAACTTCCTAAGTTATATAAATGTTCAATCAGTGTATTGTAGACCCGGAACTAGTCTAATACTGTATGTGAGCTGTAATTGAAAAGTCTTTAAAAATTATTTTTTAAAAAAGAGAAGACAGAATAAACTTGGCTGGAACCCTCCTCCATCCAGCCTGTTCAGTAAAATAGAGATGTGATACACGTGTCATTCATTATGGACGTCACTCGGATGAAAGACTCATGTTCATTGTGGGTGAGGTGACCTCTCCACGTTCTCTTTACCTATTCAAATGGCATCAATTTCTTGAACTGAGCATGTTAGTCATCTTCCAGCACCTGGAAAATCGCCTCTCTCTGGCTCCCATCAGAATCCAGGGTAGTTCCCTGCGTCTTTGGCTCCAGTTTTTAAAGCTGTCCTCCAAGGGAGGCCGAACAAAATGACCTCTGCAGTTATTGCCAGCTCAACACTTGCCAAATGAATTGCAGTTTTCTCGAGGTCCCTTTGCCTGAGTTCACAGGTCACCTTGCAGTTAACTTTGACCCTGAACCTCCCATAGCAACTCTCTACCCCTCACACAGCACTTGGTCCCACATGGGGACAACTCGGGAATAATGGCCACACTTCACCTCCAGCGATCACCCTGGCTGCCACCCCCTTTACTGGGCTCCAGCCTGGTTTTCCTCCAATCTGCCAGAGGGGCAGCCCCACCTACGCTACCCTCCCCCCAGGTCCTTCTCCGCCTGGCTCACTCCCAGCACCGCAGGGGAGGGTCCAAGGCTGCTGTGACAGAAACACCCCAATGTCACTGCACACCCTGGAAGAATAAACTCTGGGAGAGAGAACACTGGTAGCAAATCAAAGCTCGATTTCGACACCAGAGCAGTCTTTGATGGCTATAAACCTGACATGCAAAGGGAACATTTTATGGCATATCACTATGTTGGAAGGGCTTTTAAATAGAATGTGTAGTTTAGAAATATGGAAGTGCATTGTAATTGCCCATAACTGAGTTTTTAAGGTATCAAGGAGTATCAGGAATATGAAATGCCAGTGAGGAGATGAATGATGCCACTAACAATTTAAATGGTGATAGTTATGACATTTGCACATTACAAGTCTCTGTAAAATTGTAGTGTGTCTTTCATAGCTAGAAATTCACTAGCTTTAGAAACCGGATTATAATTTAATTGGAATACGCAATGTAAAAATATTTTATCCAGGAAAATAGAAATAGCTGCTTAACCAAATATGTCACATGTGTGATCTTTTCACCATAAAGAACACGGCTAATTAAGGAAGAATTTTTTTCTTATTATTTGTACGGTCTTTATTCAAAGTTATAATCTCAGCACAATACATGTGTACTCTAAAAACTAGTAAGTCCACAATGGCAACCAAACTTAGAAGACAAAGCCCTCTCTTTGCACCTGAGAGCAACATTACTGAGCCTTCTGCAGCGCTTTCTGGGTACGGCTTCCTGGACGACCAGGCCCAGAGAGGCTCTGAAATTCGCCACTTCCTTCCTAATCCTGTAACTTTTCATTCTGTAATCATGTACATGAAGCTTTTAAGGCCTCAGACTCCATTTTCCAGATGAGTTCGTGCACAAAGAATTGCCAATTTGTCATACTAATCTTGACATTTCAAATTGCAACTGAAAGCAATTTTCCTTAATTAACTATGTTATTCCTGGTGAAAAGATAAGATAGGAGTGGCACATTTGGTTGGGCAGTATTTCCCTTTTGGTGTCTTTTCAGTATAGTCCTTTAGGCCCAAGTTGATACTCACATATCAGTTTCTCAGCTTGCCCCACTGAGAAATTAAATATAAATAATCATATGGTATTTGTCAGAGAAAGCTAAGTACCATATGATTTCACTTATTGTGGGATCTAATGAACAAAATAAACTAACAAAGACTCATAGAGAACAGACCGACACTGTCAGAGGGGAGGGGCCGGGGGCTGAGTGAGAAGGGTGAAGGGATTATGCAGAAAAAAAAGACTCAGAGACCCAGACAACAGAGTGCTGATGACCAGAGGGAAGGGGGTGGGGGAGGGGAAGAGGGGAAGGGGGGAAACGGTGGTGGAAGGGGACCAGATCTGGGATGGTGAACTCACAATACAGTGTACAGATATGTATCGTAGAGCTGTATGCCGGAAATCTGTGTAATCTTATTAATCAATGTTACCCGGGTACATGCAATAAAAAACAATAATAAATGGATACATAAATAACCTTAAAAAAAACTCTACAGCCCTACTTGGGAAATAAAGGTTTTACCCATGTTCTAACCACTTTATCAATAGTATCCACGGTAGAACCGTTATGAAAGAAGTTTCATGAAAAATCCTTTTCTCCCTTTAATAGGCAAATACATTGTTCAAAAGCTTCTCCACCAAATAAGGGAGAGTATTTAGGGAAAGTGTTAAATCATTAATAGCTTTAAATGTACATTTACCATCAAGGCTCTTGCAGTTAAAACTGACTGCACCTTTCCTCTCTAAAATACTTGCTCAAGCCTTGTGCTTGCCTAGGCTTTCATTAGTGTACATGTATTACTGCTTTTCCATTTCCAACCACCTTCTAGATTGAATGTAGAATGGTATACTAGGTTTCATATATTTCACATATAGTAATAGAAATAAATTTCGTGGGAGAAAATTGTGGGCTGGTAGAGAAGGGAAGAGTTTCTCAAGGTGTCTGGGAGACTATCTGCTTCCATAGGGACAGAGGCCTAGTGGCTGCATCCCCCCCGCCCCCTCCTTCCCACCCAAGCTTTTGTCCTGCTGTGGGTAAACGCTCCCAGAAAGGCACCACGAGGTGGCGCTGTTGCATTTATGCTCAACTACCTGTAAGCCCAGCCAGCGAGCTGCTGATTTGCTCCCCAAGACGTCAGTGTGGCAATTACAGGGGGAAGGGGGGAGGGGCAGGTAGAGGAGGGCCGCAGGGGTGACAAACGGTGATGGAAGGAGACTTGACTTGGGGTGGTGAACACGCCATGTGACGATATACAGATGATGTGCGATTGAATTTTCACCTGAAACCTATATAATTTTATTAACCAATGTCACCTAAATAAATTCAATAAAAAAGAAAAAAAACGGAAGCATTAAGCGCCCAAGGCTGGGAGGGATACATTTTGCACAGAGAAGTGTCACATGCAGTCATCCTTCCGGATGAGAAAAGCCGAGCAGAAAGAAGGAGCAAAGGGAGTTTCTCCCATCTGTGGAAGCTTCTGGGGGAACCATGGTAACGAAGGGTGAGAGGCAGAGCCAGACTAGGAGCTGGAAGATTTACTACTGCGCTAACACCTCCCTACTTTCAGGCGGGATTCTATTTATTAAGCTATCAGCCAGTTAAACCTCTCTCTTGGTTTGAAAATTTCCCAGGGTACAGAATGTAGCAGGCTAACCATCCCTAGTGTCGGTCAGTTTTCTGGTCCTGTCCCCACTTTCCTCCAAGTCACCCCCAGGCGGGACAGAGAGGGTTCCTCCAGCAGCCAGCCGAGTGCCAGCAGCCAGCAGCCAGGGACTAGAAGCCGCTCTCTCCTCGGACCCGCCAGTCCCAGGGAGGTGTCGTCTGCACAAATCGAACAGACTGGACAGGCTTAGGTGATTTTCACAAATAATTGAATCAACTGAATTACCTGATGGTTAAAAAAAAAAAAACCAGGGTCACAGCCACAAAATTGCTCATGGGAGAATTCAGGGCAGGCCCCAGGACCTGCACACCCCCCCCCCCCAAAAAAAACCACACACACACACACACACACACAAAACACAAAATAAAACTAGACTTTCCCCTGCCCCCTAGAACACTTGTCTGAAATAGGGAAATCAGCTGTGAATTCCTGGGCGAGCAGCTAGCAGGGGTCCAAGGACTAGGGTGTGTGAATCCCCTGACAAGGAGAATCAGATCCCGTCTGGCTTTCAAACTGCCCGGCATCCTCACGCAAAGGCTTGGAAAAGTTAAGTAAACAGTCCCAGGTTCAAAGTGATTCCCTCTCAAGTTGCACTCCCAGCCCTCTGAGCAATCTGTTGGGCTTAGGTCTACAGCTAAACGTTTTCGAAATTCTTCGTATCTGTGGAATGGGGAGATCTAGAGTAATTACTACGGTGGAAACCATGTAATAACAGTGTGTGTGATCGACTTGCTTCCTATTACACACCGTCTTCCTAAAACTCTGAATTGCTGTCAGGAAAATAGTATTTTGACCACTTCAGCTTTTATTTTATGAAACTAGAAAGTTAAGAAGCTGGTCAACTACCTGGCCAACACCTAAGTTTCTGAGTGTCACAGCCATTTTGGCAATTTCAGCTACACAGACGTCACTTGCAAAAAAGAAAATCTAGAAAGTCTGGCTTTCTGACTCTTAAAGGACTTCGTCTGGTTTCACAAAGCACAATTCAGTAACAATGCAGTTCAGAGCATTCACACCCCAAAAGCCACATCTAAAAGAGCCAGAGGATTGAAGCAACATTTGTTTATTCTAGCGTATAGTAGCTAGGTAATGACTTCTGTTTTCCATTTACCCTTGCTATTGTAATGTGACCTCAGTGTTGCTTTCTAAGTAAAGCGATTAGAGGATTTGGCTTGCATAGGCAACTCTTGCAAGTGGTTCTTATTACTTGTAGTTTAAAAGCCATTTACAGGTCTAATTAATTGCCTCCTCGGCAATCTAAAGATCAGTGTGTCCAGCCCCGTGGGCTGAATATATAACATGATGCCCAGGGCCGAAGTTAGCACTCAGTCGAACACGAAGGTGAGCCAGCATCAGAGGGGAACTCTCTCAACACCTTTTCTGTGACGTGAGCCAGCTCTGCCTGCTCACGCGTTCCGGATTTGCATTTCCTCTGTTGCTCAGGCCTGCAGCTCCCAACGATCTCAAGTCCACGTCCTGTGAGTGTCCATGCAGTTACACCTGGTTTTCTCTGACTTTCCTCAAGCTGTGCTGCCCTTTCGAGACCACCCACAGGCATGTTTGTTCTCCATGCCAGCACCTCTCTCTGCCGAGACCCTGGGCCCACAAAAACAGCAGCCCGTGTCCTGTGGAGCTCTCTGAGCCATGTGTGTCTGTGGGTGGGGGAGACTGCCTGCGTGGAGGTGCTGCCACTTATCCTCTGCAAACATCCTCTGCAAAAGAACGCCAAGGGGGAAAATGCCTAGAACCCCGCAGGACCTCAGGGAGCACAAGAGGAAGGCCAGGTGTGCCGAGCGGTCCGGCTGTTCTCCATCGTGCGGGCCTGTGCTGCAGGCCCTGCTGGTTTGGTGACTGGACTGAGCGCCGTCCTGTCCACGTTCTGCGTGAGCGCGAGGGGTCGGCTGCTGGGGCAGGAGTTGGTGCGAGGGGCCCCTGCGTGCTGAGCCAGGCTGTCACCTCCTCCGCTTTCTGCAGCCTCCTCAACACCGAGGACGCTGTCCCCGGGCGACTGGAAAACCTGCTCCTTGCTCCCCAGGCCCTCCTGGTGCTGCAGAGGAGCCGGGGCTTCGCGTCTAAACTGCCACATTGCTGGACGGCGCCGGACACCAGAGCCACCTGGCGGTGCTGCTGCTTGCATGGCGTTAACTATTCTGTGGAATGACACGCGGGGACGCTAGCGGGAGTTTGGAAGGCGGGGACTCTGACTCCCATGCAGGACTTGGAGGGCGTGGAGGCTGCAGCGGAGGGGCCCCTCACCCGTGGTGGACGTACCAGGAGAACCAGAATCGGGGGCGGAGCCTGCAGATGGCACTGGGTCTCAGGACGAAACCGTCCAGGAGGAGGAGTGGCTCCTTATGGCCAAGCAGAGAAAGTGGTTTTTTTGAGATGGAATCCAGCTCTTGGTGAAGACGTGAAGATGGTTGAAATGACACCAGCGGATTTAGAATTCACCCTAAACTTAGCTGACAAAGCAGAGGCAGTTTGAGAGGGCTGACTCCGGTTTCAAACGTCCCGCTGTGAGTGAAATGCGGTCGAACAGCACTGCATGCTACCGAGAAGTCGTTCCTGAGTGAAAGAGTCGATAGATGTGGCGAACTTCATTGTCGTCTCGTTTTAGAAACTGCCATAGCTGCTCCGGCCTTCAGCAGCCATGAACCTGATCTGGAGCCCTGGCTTTAAGGGACAGGGACAGTAAGGACCCGGCTGCTCCTCTTTCTGGTTGGAGTTCTGCTCAGCCCCCGGACAGTCTGGGGACAAGGGATGAGGGCGGTGTTGGGTTGGGCGAGACACTAGGTATTTTTCCAGGATCCGGGTGCTGGAGGTGCAGTTCCACACTCAGGCAGCGCTGACTGCAGGAATACGATGGTTTCAGGGGATCCGGAAGATGGTTTGAGAAGGGCTGTTAATTCCTGGCAAGCCGGCTGCTCTTGGATTGACCCCAAAGCCCAGCCTCACCACAGACACAGCCTGGAGAAGACTCCTGAAGCCTACATGAGGGCTTCTCGAGTGATTCACGGATGGAAGGACTGGGTGCCCCGGGAGACAGAGGCTACCCCGAGGTCCTCTCTACACATGTTTATATTGTGGACGTCCAGAGCTCCGAAAATGTTTTTCTAAAATGGTCCAAGAGCAACCCCGGTCAGTGAGGTCGAGAAGCTTCCCTGGGAATCAGCATCATCCGAGGAGCTTTGTAACAATAAACACTGCAACTGTGGTGGATCCAGGGTCCAGGTCTTTAAGAAGCTCTCCAAGTGATTCTGATCCTCAGTAGAGGAAAGAACCAGGGTCCAGTGGTCAAACACGCCAGGGCTGAGTTCTTCCAAAACCGTCATATTCCTAATTTGCATGTTGACATCTGGTTGATATTTGTACTACCTTAATTTGCAGGGCGGGGGGGAGGGGGACCTGAAGGCTTGCATAGACTTCTGACGCAACATAAGCTAATGTCACACAAATTCATTAAGAATTGTTAGACAACACTCACTCCCTAAAGAATTTTCCCTCTCGTGACATGTTGGAGCTGTTTAAAATCAGGGCTGTGAGTTGAAACGTTAGGCAGCCACAGAGGAGAGAAAAGAGAGAAGGTTCCGTGGTCCCCTCTGAAGCCAAGTTGCATCCAGGGGAGTTTCGTAAGACATCATTTATTCATTCAACAAACACTTGTTTTCATGCCTGTTCTGTGCACCATGCTGCTTGCTGGAGACCTGACACACGCAGATCCAGGTAGGGACACAAGCAAAGGCCCGCAGGGGCAGGTGCGATGCTGAAGAAAGGGCAGAGAGCTACGAGCACACACGGGGGGAGGGGCTGAGTCAGGGGTCATTCCGACGCAGCCAGGGAAACCCACTCAGAAGTCGGTCATTTAATATTTGGGTAAAGGTAATTCCCCCGAATCCCACAGGGAAGAAAGGCAGCTGGTTTCTTGCTCTTCATCTTCCGGAAGCCACAGCGTCTTGCACGTTTGCTTCTGCCTGAGCATCTGTCTCTTCCATTCTGCAGCCTCGCTTATTATCACCATCATCCCTGTCATTATTAACTGTTATGTACTGCACGCACACGGCAGAGTAGGGGTGCCCCACACTGGCACCCCAGCTGAGTTCACCCCTTTTGCCATTCCTGCACAAGCTGAAATGGACTATCTTACGTGCCAAAGCAATTCCCCGGGGGGTAACCTGACCAGGCTGATTTGGCTCGTGCGTTCACGTGGACTGAGACACTTTCAGTTAGGTCTCCCCCTAAGGATACTGTGAGTTGACGACCGACTTCGGGGCGAGTGTTCTGGAGGAGACAGCAGCTCACTGAGCCCTGGCAGGGGCACTGGCGTCCTAAGGTGGCAGAGAGCACATCTGGGGCATTGAGAGAAGTTCGGGACAGCCAGGACTCGGGCGTGGTGGCTGTGGGGAGGAGGCTCGAATTGAGCTTTGAGAGGGAAAACAAGGCCAAGTCACAAAGGGTGTTGAAATCCATGGCAGGGGCTGAGTTTCTTCCTTGGTAGGACGTCAGTGTTAAGGATGCCGTGTGCCACCAGCAGTCCCAAATCACCATAGAGACATCCTTCATGAAATAAGTGAGAATGTTCGGTCGCGGGGTATGGCTGCCCGGCTTTCTCTCCTGTCATCTTCCCACAACTGTGCTTTCCTGGGCTTCCTCTGGGTCTAGCTCCAGGGGCAGGCAAGCAGATTCGTGGTTTTGCTCAGTGGGGAAACATGCTTAATTTATATTACTTTTCCAATGATTCCAACATGACTTCGACTGCCCGATGTGCTGGGGAAAAAAGCCAAGCCCCTTGACTGAGCTATCTCCTTTTATTCACGGAGGAAGATATAAATAGAATGAAAGACAAACCACAACATTAGAATCACTTGCGTATTTTCAGTTCTCTTTTCTTTGAGATTTATCCCCAAGCATGACTCAGAAGGTCATACTATGACACTGTGGAAAATTCCATTGCACAGCCATTTTCCCTGAAAAAAGAAGGGAAAATATGCACTAAGAAAAACAGACAGGAGAGATGCCAGTTTTGATGCTTAAACTCAGTTTGCATAATAAGTTTTATAGAAAATATCCCTGCAGTTTTGGAATATGTTCTGACAATGCCCACTCCCACCTCATGTGTTGAACTACACAGGTTTTCCTGCACTTTATTTTCATGTCTATCAATCATGACTCTAAGATGAAAACCTGAACTTGACTTTGCCCCACTAGTTCCCCTCTTTGGTCCTCTTGAATCTTCCTCGTAGAGCTTCTGGTTGCACCTTCTCGTGTCCACCGTCCACTAGGCCTCGTTTAGAACTGGCGTACTGATTCTTTTTCTTTTTTTTTTACTAGTTTCTGATCATTTCATTCTGGACTGCTGAAAGGTACTTCATTGGATTCAGATCAAAGGGATTCAACGTAATCTTTGAGCAATCACACACAAGAAGGAACATGTGTCTTGTGACTTTTAATGGCACCTTCTTTCCTTTCAGGGGCTCAGGCCAAGGACAAGGTCAGGTTTAGAAAGAATGTTTGCTGTTTTGAGACAAATCTGACCAACCTAAGTAGAAAGGATCCTCTGGAGGACAGTGTGAATGGCTGTCACCTGTTTGTTCCTTGAGGCCACAAGAACCCACCCACTGATGTCCCCTTGCCTGGGTCCCAGGAGCATGGGTAGTGCTGTCTGGGGGAGCTGAGCGGGTGCTTGATCTGGGATCCCTGTCATGTCTGAGACATGGACAACTGAAGTTCACTAATCGTTGGGCAAATGGCCATTGCTCTTTCTTGGTATACGCCTAGGGGCCACCTGTACTAATTTAATACCAAGGGGTCAAGTCCAATTTAGAAACTAATTGGTTCTCCCTGCAGTTTTCACTGATGAACACGAAGGATTCAAACTCAGGGGTGAAGGGGCAGAGACACTCTCCCTCTGCGCGAGAAGAGGGGGAGGCTCTCTCCGGGCACCTCGGCGCTCCCTCGCAGACAGGTGATGCCGACACAAACCCACCTCTGAGCTGACGTTACCTGAACTGACACCCCTGAATAATTCACACTCGGGGAAGTACGGGCGCCATGAAAAAATTATTATTTTTGCTACTGCCTTAAATAGACAAGGTACCTGTCATCTCTCAATGTTAATTTTTGATGACTTGCTCCTCGGATAACAGAAAATGAAGGCAGAGAAGGCGGAGAGAACAGAAACATCCTCCCCCTTTTGTGCTTGATGAGACCCCAACCCGGTTTTCCCTGACAAATGAGCATCCGAGACAGAAGGAACAGGGACGGTGTGACTACAGAGGGCGAGAGACCCTGACGAGCTGAGACCGAACCCAAAAGGCAACAGACACTTTGACACTGGACAACATGAAACTAAGTTAAACTTGATATTTGAAAAGAGTGGAAATATTTAAAAAATTAAATCTCCGTGATATTTATCAGGAGCTGGGACCAAAAATAAATCCAGGCCCCCAGGTTTCCTGACAAGAGCGCGCTCAGTCTGAGGGGTGGGCAAGAGCAGATGTCACCCCCTGCATGTTCTCTGCAGCCGGCTTTGTAGTGAGCAGTCTTCCTGACCCCTGTGAAGCTTATCACTCGTTAGAACATCTTTCTTCTTTTGCTCCTTGTCTAGGCCTTATGACCACAAGCCACGCCTGCGTGAGCAAACACCCTGCTTTGTGTTACTCACAGCCACGCTCCTGCAGAGTGATTCAGGGGACTCTTCGGCCCGAAGCCCACAGACCAGCAAGCTCCCGGTTATACTGTGAAATGACATCATCCGTGGAAGTCACAAACGCCCACTTCCCTCATGCACCCGCTATATTTCCATTTTTCTTGATTCGTGAGAAACAACCTCTCTGCTGGTATGGTTGCAACTGCTTGAAAATTTTTAAAAAGCAATGTAAAAACACAACAGTGACAATATAGAGTTTTTCAGTCTTCTATTTTCTTTATTTAATCAAATCAGTCCTAAAATGGATCATTTTACCATGTGCTTAAAAATACAAGTAAATACGGATATATGATTTTGCATAAAATCTGTGCCATATTTTTACATGTATGGGTATATTTCCCTATCGTACAATAAATTATAGATCTTGCCATGCTGTGGTATTTGTCTTCAAGAGTAGGACCAAGGGATTTCTTTCCTAAAAGATGAATTTTTCAGCCACAACGCTCAGAGCAATGCCGGAGGAGCAGAGGAGAGAGGCGTCACAGGAGGGAGCAATGAGTTGCTAATTTGCAGAAGGCATGCGAAAGGCAAGCAGAGTCTCTACAGAAGGCAGGTCGGTGAGGCTGAGTAACAGCTCTCACTGTGGCACATCAAACACAGTTCGAAGCTGTGTTTGCTTCACTTGAAACATTAGTCTGCTGTTCACTTATCAGAGCAGGCACCGCAAGCAATGTGGAGACCCCCCAAGCTCCAGCGATGCTCGGGCTCTCCGCACTGTCCGTGTCCGGAAGTCCTGAGGGAAAGCATGCTCACGCTTCCCAAACACAGCATTCGTCCCTTGAGACGGGGAGGAAATATACACCAGTGTCTTTGATTTCAACAGGGAAACTGGGGCAGGAAAAAACAATTTATTAGCTAGATCTCTGTTTGGTGAAGCAGAAAAATAAAAAAGGGAAAAAAAGACAATTTTCCAGGTAACTGGTGCAAAGCCATGTGATGGGTTGAACAGTAGGAGTATGTTTCAGTAGTTTGTGTCTGCCATTTCTATGTTGGCTTTAGGAACCCAAAAAGGTTAAAACATGAAGTACCCTAATTTTATAACGGCATAGTTCAAATTCCCGAGATCCTTAAGCTATATTAAGATAGAAATATAATGAGGAATGATGTTTCTAACCATAAATAAATCTTGCTGTTTTCAAAATCAAGAAGAAAAAAGAGCAGAACAATGCTTTATTTGGAAGTGTTTTGTGGGACAAAGAAAGCATTCATTTGCAGGTTTGTGCTTCTAGCTTACTTCTCTTCTTGACAATTCAGATGCCTTTCTGGAAGCAGAAGGAGTGAACTGGTGGTGAACGGAATCACGTGGCATCATCGAGACAGGTGTGTCTGACCATCCCAATAGGCAAACTCCAACCCAGATAACGAGAAATGCAGAAAGGATGGGTAGTTTTATAAATGAAAAAGTAAAGGGGGACAAGGAATGAACCATACCACTAAGTGCGAGAGTTAAAGCTATAAAACTCTGATAAGAAAACATAGGAACAAGCTCCATGACCCTACTTTGGGCAATTGCTTCTTAGATGTGGCACCAGAAGCAAAAGTTCAAACTAGAAAAGCCAGATAAATTAGACTTCATCACAATTTGAATCTATTGTGCTACAAAGGAAACCAGCAAAATGTGAAAAGATAACTCACAGAATGGGAGAAAATATTTGCAATTTGTATACGACGAGGTACTTGCACCCAGATATTGTAAGGAACTCTTAATTAAACTCAATAGTCATAAAACACAATAATTTACAAGTGGGCAAAGGATTTGAACAAACACTTCTCCAGAGAAGAAAGACAACTGGCCAATAAACCCGTTAGTCATCACAGAAGGGCAAATCAGAAACACCTTGGAATACCCCTCATGCCCACTAGGATGGCTGAAATAAGAAAGACAATGACATGTGCTGGTGAGGATATTTAGGGCAACTGGAATCCTCGTGCTCTGCTGGTGAAATGGAAAATGGCTCAGCCCTCTGGGAAGCAGTTTCGACAGTTTCTTATAAACATATACACATACTTATCGTATGTTACAGAGTTTCTACTCTTGAATTTATGAGAGAAATGAAAAACTATATTCACACAATAACTTGCATGTGAATGTTTTCCAGCAGTTTTACTTGTAATGACACCAAAATGGGAATAACCCGAGTGTCCCTGGGCTAGGGTATGGACGAACAGACTGTGGTACATTTCTGCAGGGGAGTACTACTCAGCCAGGAAAAAGGAATGGCATATTAATTCATGCAATAATGTGGATGCATCTTAACTGTGTCATTCTAAGTGAAGGAAGTCAGAATCAAAGGGCTGTGCACTTTTTTTTTGAAGATTTTATTTATTTTTAGAGAGAGGGGGAAGGAAGTAGAAAGAGAAGGAAACATCGATGTGTGGTTGCCTATTGTGCTCCCCCTACTGTGGACCTGGCCTGCAACCCAGGCATGTGTCTTGACTGGGAATTGAACTGGCTACCCTTTGATTTCCAGGCCAGCACTCAATCCACTAGGCCACACAAGCACTTTATGATACCAGTTACATAACATTTTTCAAAGACAAAACTACAGGGACAGGACACAGTTGCTAGGTGCTGGAGATCGAGAGAGGGGTTGACTACAGGGGACAAGGAGCATCTGGGGCAGTGAGAAAACCGTGCCATGTCCTGATTGTGGGGTGGAGACATGTTTGTACATGTCTGTACATGTTTGTCAAAGCTGCACACTGCACGGGTAACTCCCTGCATACAAATTACACCTTGATAAAAACATGGAAAGAGAAAAACTTTCAAATGTGCTTACTCACTTTGAACAACATTTGAACATATGGTCCTGGCAGAAAGATGAAATTAGAAACCTCAGTTTGTGATAGAATAAAATGTTAGTAATTAGAATAAAACCTGTGAGGTTTCCGGAAGCACATATATTACCTATAACATACGGTTATAGATTTATATATGCACACGCACACACACATGGCTAGGCAGAAGTAAGGCCTGCTGGAGTGTGGTTGGTGGAGCAATAATATGGGTGTGATAATTTATAGTTTCAATTTGAACATTTCACCTAAAATGCCCTATGGTATGCTTGAGTCTTATGTTACAGAACTACATGCTTATGATTCTGTAATAAAAAAGGGGTATTATTTGTGCTGGACCCTGCATAACATAGTTATAGATTGTATGTATGTATACACACACACACATATAAATATAAAACCTTGGTAATTTAAGTGAATTATCTGGAGTTGTCTCAGTTGAAGAATAATTTTGGTTAAATTGGGGCTAAAAAGATTCATTGAGTTTCTCCTTCAGAAAAACATAATAATTGTATTTAATCAGAAAAAGGTACTAATACAACTTGTTGAGAGAAAGAATCATCACAAAGATGCTTTCGTTGGTTCTCGTCCCTGTTACCAAACTCTGCGCATCTCTGCAAGCATGCTACCTTTGCGCTTTGCTCCAGAGGAGGAAAAAACAGGGAGGAAATTGTAGTCCTCAAATGACACTGTCAAAGATTTCACAAATTCGGTCAGCAGTCAGTGTGTGGTGTTAACGCGCCTGTCGTCGGGGGTTCACGGAACCCCTGCTGGAACCGAGCAGGAACCGAGAGCTGTCCACGGAAGGGGAGGAAGTGGCGATGTCTTAAGATGTGGCCGTGCCGCAGAGAGAACACAAGTGTCCCCAACTGTGAGTCTGTCCCCTCTCCAGTTTGATTAACAGTAGACAGTCTTGTGTTCAAGTCACTTACCACATCTAATTTTTTAATGTGGCATTAAAAAATGCCACCTCCCCCCACCTCCGAGCGCCCCCCACCTCCACCCACGTTTGCAGGGTTGGAGGGCCTGTCTCCCTGTCTCGGTAACTCTGCTGCGTGCCAGGTGGTTCGTTGTGAGTTTACGGACATCCTTCTCACTCTGAGACCGCTTGGTACAGAAGAAAAAGACAACACAAACAGAAAGAAAAGTGGAAATAGCAAGTAACAACTCTCTGCATATTTCCTACATAACATGCATGTGCATAGCAGTGGTACATGTTGTGTCCCAATTGCACACACGTGTATGACACAGGCCAGGCGCACACACACTGCCAAAAGTTATAAAGCTTCAGAATCTCTGGCTGAGACCGAGTCGAAGGCCTCAGCCCGTGATCTGGCTGGTGGAAACCAGCTCAACTTCTCATGAGGACAGGCTCAGAAGTGTGCCTGCCGGGCCAGGGGGGTCTCCGTCCCCCCCACCCCCGTGGCTCACACGCTGTTCGTGGGGCCAACTGCGGGGCTGCTGGAGTGGGAACACCGCCAGGCTCCCACACAGCTCACTTCCAGAGGGATTCTAAAACACGGAGCAAACACGTAAGCACCGAGCGTGTCTTCCACTTTTCAGAAGTGCCCATCTTGTGCTAGGAGAGTATTTATTGCTCTCTTTTTAAAAACGCCCCCTTTTTGATGAAAAACATTCAAAGCCAGGACAGAGAATTCTTAGGGGAGTTGATTTGGGAAAACAGCTCGGGGTGGTGAGTTTGAGAAGAGGCTTGGAAAACCACGGAAAAAGAAAAAAGAAACCACAACTGCCATTTTAGTACCCTTTCCTTGGCATTTGAACATCTCTATGCCGTGTGGCGGAGGCAGCTTTAGGGTTCTCTATGAGAAGGGGAGAGTCGGAACCAACGGTCCCGTGGGCAAAGCCGGAGCTGAGCGTGGCTGGTACCAGTTGTTGCCTCGGAACTGGGACAGACGGAACAGCCATCACACACGGGCAGCTGCCAGGGATTTAACGGTTTCTGGGATCGGAGGTGCACCACTTCGATTTAAGGGACACTTTTGGCTGCGTTGCAGGGATTCTGTGACGCTTTGCTAGGCGTGTTTTGAGGGACGTAAACCCCAGGAATGGCAAAGCCCCAGGCACTGCCTGGGAGAGCGGGAACCCTGCACCTGCCAGGCCCCTGCACTCCAAGGTGCCCTCCCGTGCACCTGCCCCAGCCACTCCCCTCCTGACGCACATCAAGTGTGCCCATGGGAAGCACATGGAACACGTTTGCGTGCAGTACACAGAGAGTCTGCCTTCCGACGGGACTCGACTGGACAGACCACAGTGCCCCCTGCCACTCTGTCACCTCCCACCTGCCTATGGGATCTGCCTCCAGCTTTTGTGGAGAGGCAGGCTAGGCTATGGCTGCATCAAGCACCCAGCACTTTCGAGTCAGGGCGGAGAGGGATTTACCATTTTCCTAGGAAACAAACTTGACTGCGCATTTCATTGTCCTTCCTGTGGCAGGGAGGTGTCATGTGCTTTCAAGTGGCTTTATGTTATTTCTAGCCCCAATCCACACCTGGATTTGGAATGCCTGGAAAAGGGGACATAGCAGAAAATACTAGGATGGCAAACATGTAGTACATCAGAGATGAATTTCTTTTTTCATGAAATGATGTGAATCTGCTCTTTCCGACACAAGGCCTCAGACATACAGCAGGAAATGGAAAGGACGGCATAAAGCCTGGTGAGTTTTTCATAGTCTCATAAATCCCTCTGAGCCAAGGACAAGGTCACTGCCTTCCTCAAGGAGAGCAACTGCAATCTTTCCAGGCTCCGATATGTCATGGTCAAAACCGTCCTTGGCCAGAAACAAATATCAGACACGATGAAAACCTTCAGAGTAAGTTGGGAGGAATGCATCGGAACACAGAGGGGGTTTCTGCGCCTGGTGGACTGTCCTTGTAGAGTCACCAGGGTGAACGTCACAGCAGCTGACTGCGAACGCTCAAATGTCTCATGCAGATTTTTGAAACAATGACTGCAAAACAAGGAAACCCTACATACCACAAATCTGGGTCAGGCTTGAACAAGACGTTCTACACACTGTTCTCAAACATGTGTTGTTCAGAATAACACAGGAACTTGGTTCTCTCAAGGTGGTCCTAGAAAGGCTGAATAGATAAACAGTTCTGAGTTACAGGCCAGGCCCTTTCCTGCAGTCAGTTACCCCTCAGACTACGATGTCAAAATCCAGGTTTTTTTACAATGAAGTAAAAGAAAGACAAGTCCTTGAGGAAGTTAGTTAGTCCTACATAACAATTAAAAGCAAATAAGAGATCTTGAACAGCAAAATCAGCATACTAAACTATATGAGGCTGATTACACCAGTGACTAGTAAGTTTAGCTAAAACGGAACTTTCCTACTTGGGTAAACGCTGTGGAACACGCAGAATACACAACAATGTTCGGGACAAACGCTGACTCGGCTGCAGAGCTGACGGTGAAGACTGCAGTCAAAGATCACAGTGCCGGCTCCCAGAAGTGGCTGGGCGAGGCCGTGACCCTCCCCACGGAGGCATCCACAGCAGCTGGGGTTTTCTGACTTCCTGAATTTGGAGCCTGGGAACGAACACGCCTTCCTTCCCCAGACCCTGCTTCTCCCTGTGAGGGGGGAGCGTTGAGCGCAGCCCCCCACAGGACCCTGAGTGCAAGGGCTACAGCCTCCACTCCAGAGCTCATCCGAGCCGAGTCCTGAGGACAGAGCCGAATGTTTTCTCCGTCCGGTGGCCTGCAGACAAAAATCTACCTTCTTGCGACACTAATGAGCTATCTGGGGAGACAGAAAACCTGGGAGCAGAGAATGAATGCCTGGGAAGACGGGATGGTCCCGGGGGCGTGGGGGGCAGAGAGGGCCAGGCCCACTGCATTTCCAGGCCCTTGACCTTGGAGAGCGTGTTCTGACCGAGGGGCCACCCTTCGGCTAGACTGGTTGTACTCATACAGGAAAGATAAAAGCAATGGGTAGGCTTGGCCTGCTTTCATTTTAAAATAAATTTTCCATTTCAAAATCACATTTTGCCCCTGCGTAACCTCTGGCGGTCCCAAACCCTGAAATCTCATCACGCACTGGGCTGCAAGTCCCACCCTCCCCACGCCAGCTGAAATCCTGTCAGAGCTTCGCCCCACGTAAGCTCACAGTCAGTGTTTCAATGATCTGTTTCATAGACGAAGGAGTTGTGCCACAAACACGACCCTTAATGATGCACATCAAAAGAAAACAGCAGTCCAGGCACCTGATTCTGTAGGTGGCAAGAACAGCAGAGGGGGCTCAGGAAGGCCACCTGCCCGTGCCCCTCACTGGGTCCCTGCAGGGAGCTTTTCTGGGGCATCGCCTGGGAAGGACAGAGGGGCGAGCAAATTGGCTTTTCTGTGTCTGGCAGGTCTTGGGCTTTCAGAGGCAAGATGACACTTTGTAGAAACAGTTAGATCTCTCCTTGCTGCAAATAAACTTGAGCATTCTCCCTGGAGAAAGGACCTCGGCCTTTGTCGAGGAGAGAGAGGAACTGAATCCATCGGACAAGCTTTCGTGTTCCAACTGTGGGCCTAGTTCTAGCTCCACTGAGTTCTACCCCGTGAGTGTTCACAGCTGGACTCCCGCACTTCTCCCCGCCCCGGAAGACCGGCCCCAGAGGAGAAGCCTGGCCATGTTTCCAAATTCCTACCCCAGGCTGCGCCCCACTTGGCCGCACGCCACGGTCCTTTCCCCTCGCGGAGTTCTCTCGCTCTGCCTTCCTAGCACTCCGCTTTCCGAGCTGGATTTCTCAGGGTTCACACTGGCCTCCTGTATCCCTCCAGACCCGCTCCTGGAAAAATTCGCTCCCAAGGCTTTGGGGCTGGTGGCTCCAGGTTCCCTGGCTGCAGCCTGACTCTCTGTCTTGTGCAGGGCAGCGTGGCCCAGAGCAGGCGCGGCGCCCCGGTTTGAAAGCCAGTCTTGCGACCCCACCCGCTGGCTGTGGGAATGGTACAGACACCTGACCTCTCTGTGGGCCTCGGGGCCCTTCTCTGCGAAGGAGTGGTCCTCAGGGTGCTTCCTCGTGGGGCTATTTGGAGAGCTTTGTGAGCTGAATACACATAGGGCACTGGGAACGGGACTGGGCATATGGGATGTGCTGGGAAGGGTCGGTGGGCACTGGCGCTCCTGCTGCTGCCAGGACTACTTACACCACCACCCCTCCCCCTCCCCCTGCTGCTGCTGGCTCAGCGCGAGTCACCCAGTAGCTGTCCCGCAGGACCTGGACACCAGTAGTGGTGGGACAGAGCTGCAGGCCAAGCTGCCATTTACTCCTTACGACAGCTCAGCAACACAGCGTGCTGACTGTGGCTTCAGGAAAAAGCACCCCAAACTCAGCTGCATGGGCCACCATTTTGTTAGACAGGAGGACTCTGAGCCGAGTGGCTGTTTGCCTCGGTGCCTGGGGCCCCGGCCAGCAGTGACTTCAACAGCTGGCCTTCGAGGTCAGCTGGAGGCTTCCGAATTCACGTCTGGTCCCTCGGCTGGGAGGGCTTGAGAGCTGGGTTCGGCTGGGGCTGTTCCTGGGTGCGCCCGTCCACAGTCTTCAGCGGTGCTTGTTTCTCAGACCGCAGCAGCTGGGTGCCAGAGGCCACTGTCCCACCGAGAGGCATCTGGAAAGCTTGTCCTCAGGAATTGGGACGGCTGCTGCAGGCCCTTCGTGACCCAGGCTCGGGACTCAGCAGCCTGACCCTGCCACACTGCACTGGCCTGCTCAGGCCCCAGAGGAGGGGAGGTAGAGCCCCCCTCCCTTGGACAGGAGGAGGGGCAGGGAATGTGAGTTGCTTTCGAAAAATTGCCACTGGCAGTTTCCCACTATTCGGACAATGAAGATCGAGAAGCTTAAAGAAAGAAACGGTGACTTGAGAAAGGCCACAGAGGCAGCAGGTGAGAGAATTCGGATGGAAGCCCGATGTCACGTCAGGTACTACTTATCCTGCCAGACACTTCCCATTACTTCCACGTAAGAACTGATGTCTCTGTTTAACTCTGGAAAATTCTTGGCTGTTTTCCCGTTAAATGCTGTTTAACTGCCAATTCTACTCTCTTTTGGAGAATTCACTAATTCTCTCTTTGATTACCCACAGGCCCACATTTTTAAAGCCTTTTTGTGTGTGTTGAGAATGTCTAATTAGTTCTTTTTCATACGCACCTGCTCATGTTCCAGTTCTGCGTATTTGTGTTCTGTAATTTCCTGGGCTTTAAAAAAAATAAATTTTATGATTGCACCTGTTTGAGAAGTCTCAACTCAACTGGGGAGCGCATTGGGACCCTGTTTGCTAGAGAGCTCTGGTCAAAGGCACCCCAAATTGGCGTCCTTCTTGCCCTCCCCCCACGACAGCCTCAGCCTCAACCCGTGGAAGGTGGACCCAGGCGTGCTTGCCTTAGGAATGCTTCTGGGGCATACTGACCAGCTGCCCCCGCTGCCCCCCACCCCGTTCCTACTACTTCTGACCCCCATGCTCACGCTCTACCCTCAGACTGAAAAAGATCCCTTTAAGACAGGGCATGGTAAGTACTGAGAGGAGGACCCAAGATGGCAACACAGGGGGCTCCCGCCCCCTCCTCCCATGATGCCCAAGTGGACAGCTCCCCACGGAGCAATTCTCTTGGAGCTGAGGCCAGACCCAGCTGCACCCCTGCTGCACATCAAGTGAGTGAGGAGACGCCCACAGTGACATGGGGAGGAAAGGCCGAGACCCATGGACACGGCCCACGCTGCCTGGCATGGCACCATACAACAGGGGGGGACCCCTCCTCCCAGCTTCTGGAGGGGCAAAGGGCTTGGAGCACACATCTAGCACCCCAACTTTTAAAGCTCCCACTGATGCAGGGGGACCCCAGAGCCCTAGCTCTCTAAGGCGACAGGGTTTACATTCACAAGTCTCAATAGGAAAAAATAAACAAAGACCCCTGTTGGGAACTGCCCTACCTGGTTTCAGAAGCTGTAACCCCTGCCAAGGCTAAGGCTGAGGGAGCAACCTTTGAACCAGAAGCCACTAAGGAGACAAAGCTTCTCTCCCTGACAGGGGCGCCACTTCTGCTCCTTTTACTTCATTCATAACTGGCCCCCAATGCTTGGTCGGTTAGCCAATGACGGGTAAGATTCCCCAAGGGGGGAAATGACCTAAGACAGGAACGATCATGGGGAGGCCCCAGGGAAGGATTTGAGGGCTACAGAAAAGGGGTGATGGACCCTTGCCCATTGCCTTTGACAAAGCCTGAGTCCTCAATCTGTCTGTGAGAAGTTTCCTAATCTCTTGGTTGCCTTACTTTCCCTACCTGACTTAAGCCTGAAACAATGACAGAGGGTGGTGCAGCCCTGTGCTGCAAAGGGCAGGTTCCCCGGGCAATCAGGCCTGAGAAAGAATACATAAACTCCTGTGAAACTTGCTTTGCTAAGAATGCTCTTAATTAAATAATAAGGGTCCAAGCAGGAAATGAGTTTGTTTCCCAAAGTTTAGTAGCCCTTTAGCTAACAGACCCTGACTGAGAATAGGCCCTCAGAGTTCTGTATATGTTATCTATTGTTTGATCCGTACTGCCTGACAATGATTAATGAGCTTTACCTGTATTCCTGTGAAAAATGAACCCAATAAAAGCCCGTTGAGGAAAAGGCTCTTAGCCCTTCTCATTTGAGAGATCAACCACCTTTCCTCCCCAGGCAGATCATGTCTTGGTAGAATCATTCTCATCTGTGGCGGACAGGGGCCCACAGACCCCCAAATATCCAAATTAGAAAATGGACAAAGAACCTGCTTAGACTTGTTCCAAAGACATACAGATGGCCAGAAGGACATGAGAAGGTGCTCGGCCTCCCTGAGCAGCTGGGAAATGCAAATCAAGGCCCCTCGGAGACAGCAGGTCACACCTGCTAGGGTGGCTGTCATCAAAAGAGGAGAGCTCGACTCCCTGCCCTCCGATTCCTGCAGCGTGGCTGGTGTCACAGTGGGCGGGGTGGTGTTCCAGGGGGCCCACTCCACTCACAGAGCCACGGAGACAAGGAGATAGGCGTCTCGCTCTACGAGGTCTTGGGGTCGTTTGCTGTGCCACCACGAGTAACGAGAAGCTCACCCACGCTGCCTTTCCTGTGCTCCTTTTCTTTGTAGTCTTCAACGTCTCCAACAGTCGTAGAGACTGGTGGCCAAATTAAACTTACTTTTCTATTTTTGCATTTTATTTTAAACTTTGGAGTGATGGCTCTCTCCTTCAAGTTCCAAAGCTACGTGTAAAATAATGATCTCCACCCACCACACTCCTCGGGCCCCTGAACCTGGGGGCATTGTGTGCTGCCACCACCACTGGTTTCCAGGAACTAACTGCTCGGGGCGAAGCAGGCGAATAATCCTCACTCCTCCTCTGCATCCGTGAGAGCGACAGAAGACTTGAAGGGGGCCGATTCGTGTTAACACTCAGCTGCACGCCCATCGCTGACCAAAGCCCTGCCACAGACGGCCACGGGAACATGCATCCGGAACACGGCTACGCTGTGCTTAGAAAGCGTGGAGAAGGAAGTCAATGTAATATTTACTGGGGTGCAATATCAAACAAATGCAAACTGGATATTGCAATTGCACAAAATCAACTATGCCTTTGAGAATATTAACACGATCTTCTTAGAAGAGCATACATGTACACCTAATTTTCTTCCAGAGACTTGCCTCATCACTTTAATTTCACTGCGTTATTAATGCACATGCTACCGCTTTTAACAATTGGCTCTCTGTGTATTTACTAATTCATTCCACCAATATTTACTAAGGTCCTCACATGAGCCAAGCACGGACTATGCCAGGTTGTAAAAATACGGAGCTATGAGAGAGAGAGATCCCTGCTTCAGCCAGTTGGTAGTTTAATGAGGTAGACAGACAAGTGGACAACAAAAATCAAAACTCAGTGCAAGCACTATCCTAAGATAGAGCCAAATAAAAGATATTCTATAGGAAAGGCAGCCTGACAGGTCAGGATGATTCCCTGAAATGAAATAGCTCAGACTGGAGCTGAGTCTTAAAAAGG